>MU106583.1:2790-105355 GCA_012274485.2 Sinapis alba
AAAATTTAATATAATTTTATTATATTTAGATCAATATAATAGTTTTAATACGATTGATTGTGATTATATAATAGATAAAATAGGATAAAATTTATTTTTTTAATTTTTCTAAATATATAAATGTATAATAATATTTCATAAGTAATTTCGAATTTTGTGAAAATATTTACATATAAATTTGAAAATTAAGATCTTGTTATAGTATTTTAAGCAGATTTGTTAGAATTTTAAAATATATATATTTATATTTAAAATGAAAAGATATCAAAAGATATTGTGATCAAAAGATATCAAAAGATATTATGAATGATATTATTAAACTATATTATTTGTATTAAATGAATGATAATATATTTCTAGTGAGAGTCCATTTTTTAAAAAATCACACATGAATCAAGGTTGTGACTTCTGTTTTAATATATAAGATATGGACAAAAGAAAACCACCACGACCATATAGAGTACTTACGGAATGCATCATATTAGTGACTGATGCATGCATGTAATATCAAATTGTCTGCCATGGAATAGTTTTTACCAAAAAACATTATCACAATAAATAAATGATCTACGTTGAACCCGTTTTCTATTAGTTTTGAAAATTGAAATTAATCAAAGGATATCACTAATATTAGTTACACGTTGATCTCATTTTCACTCCAAAAGGGAAATTATAAATGAATAATGAATAATGAAAAACTTCCGAGGATAGTATTTTTAGTTTACTTTCACAAAAATAATTTTCAACGAGGAAAATGATCAAAATATTTTATTAAAGATGTAAATATGTATTTATAACACTAGTGGTAACTAATCTAGACTTAGGGGGTGAATAGTGATCAAAGAACGACGAGGAATAATGTATTCCCTAACGTTCCTAAAAAAAATCACCATTCATAAAGAATAAATATTCTTTCTCATTCCTTTTTTTGCAGAGAAATAAAGAACAAAATTGTTCCTTGTTAAATTTGAGAAGGAACAACCATTCCTTTTCATTCTTATTATTTTAATCCTCTCCGTTTCTTTCCTATTCATTCCTCTTGTTTTCAGATTGGTCACCAGTCGGACCCTTAGAGTTTAGAGTTAAAGAGTAATGTTTTGAAAGTAAATTTTCAAATATTAAAAAATTTCAAAATAAAAAGTTATTTTTTTTTTTTGAAGTTATCTTATGATAAGAACTTGCAAAGTATATTTGAGAATTGTCCAATATAATTGTGGTAAACTAATAGTTAAGAGTCAAATTGAAAGATGTAAAAAAGGCAAGTACGTAAATGTAACTGTATTCAACTAACAAGCTTGCCGTAAAATGGGTTCATTTTAAAGATATATTCTTTCTTTCTTTTTTGCTAAAGTATAAATATCGTTACAAGGAATGAAGTTTTGGTTACAAGTTAATGTAATCTTTTTTTTTTTTTTTTTTTTTTGAACACATTACAAGTTAATGTAATCATAATCTGCTTTTTAGCCATTCTAAAAGCTTAGAAGGTGCAAAAAGTTTTAAAAAGCCCCTAAACCACAAAATAATTAAGTTCAGTCTTCACCAACAATGGAAGCTTGAAGTTAATAACAATCTAGGACAAAGACCAATAATTTATCCCCCATCCCAAGCAATTCTCGAATTACTTAAGCAATGGAATAAAGCCATAAGAGAAGTTCAGTCAGGTCTTACTGAAGTGGCTCCAAGTAGACATCGATGGCGACGACTGGCTCGTCCCAGAGCTTTGCTGGAGAAGGACGCTGATAAACATAAACTCAAGCTTGATCGGTATTAGCTAACATGTAGACCCGACGTCGATGCTGTGTAAGACTTAAGCACTGGTTACAGTCAAACGCAGATGGTTAATTTGACTCCCTATCAAGCTAAGCAATACAATAGATCCAGAGGTGACCTCAAAACACATAAAAACTAGTAACCAAAGCTTAGGAGGCGGGAATTGACGAACATAATTGTGACAACCTGTTCCGGTCACTCGAACCCCAGGTTCACAGCGCTGCAGTGCATCGACCCCAACCCCTCCTTTATGAGTTCTTACTAGCTCCATAATTAGGTTGTTGGTGCGCTGCAGATCAATTGGTGACAGCTTGTCCTGTGAGAGTGCTGTTAAAGGTTGAGGTCCTGGGTTCGAGGCGCACTAAAAACCTAATTATGAAGTTAGTGAGAAATCATAAAGGAGGGGTTGAGGTCGATGCGCTGCAGCGCTGTGAACTTGGGGTACGAGTGAGCGAGACAGGTTGTCACAATTATGTTCGTCAATTCCCGGTGGCATACAAAAGAATGTGGTATTTATCTTTGAAGGAAATATTAAAGAGACTGTATCAGTTCGAACGCACAACCCACCCAATGAGATGGCATGCAAGGCACCCAACATATGGCGAGATTACACATCTTTCAGATGTAAAAGCTTGGAAGCATTTTCAATCAACATATCCAGAATTTGCATATGAGAAAACAAATGTGTACCTCAGAATATGTACTGATGATTTCAATCCATTTAGAAAACATAGAATACAATATTCTTTGTTACCAGTAATTGTATTACATTACAACTTACCGCCTAATTTATGCATGCAACAAGAGTTTTTGTTCCTTTCCATTCCTGTCCCTGGGCCAGAGCATCTTAACAAATCTCTTGATGTGTTTCTTCAACCATTTCATATATGAGTTGCAATAATTATGGACGCATGGTGCTCCTACATACGATGTTTCGTGTGAAGAAAACTTTCAGATGCGAGCAATACTTACGTGGACAATAAGTGATTTTCTTGCATATGGTATATTATCTGAATGGACAACACATGAGAGACTATCATGTCTATATTGCCAAGATAGCACAAATGCTTTGCAAGTAAAACACGAACATAAAATTTTTTTGTTTGACGTATTCAAAATTTTTGTAATCATATACGTAACTTTCACTCTTGTAGTTGTTATTAATAGTTTTAGAGTTATTTAAAATTAATATATTTTGGATTGGAAAATGTTTTGTTCCTATTACAAAAAAGACAATGTCTAATTTTCGAGATTTGTCAGAATTTTCTCAAAAGTTTGATAAAAATTATGAGAAATGTAAAAATTGGGGTTTCGATTTAGGGTTTCAACTTCCTCAGAATTTCATCGAAAAATGCTGAGGAATTTCCTACGAATACATCAGATTCATTGAAAATTCGACATAATCTTCTGACGGAATTCCAAGGAAGTTGAAACCCTAAATCAAAACTATAATCTTTTTATTTCTCATTGTTTCGTCGAAATATTTTATAAAAATGAAAACCAGATACCGACTACATTATGTTAATGTATATTAAGTGTCTAATATGATGTTAGTTAATAATCTTTCAATTATTTTAACTTTATAAAATCACTCCACATATTTATCAACATATACTTAATATCTCACATAAACACTTATATACTTAAACTAGTATATTACAGTAATCCATCTTACAAAATTGGTTTTGTGTAATATCAAGTATTTCAAACATTTTGAAGCATTTAACTCCTAAATCAACAATAATTTATCAAAGATTAGTGTGGGTAAATTTTTTCATGTTTTACAACCCCAAACAAGAATTCTTCAAAAATTCATCAAAAATTACCAATGAATTTTTGACGGATATAACTTTTAACTAACCTAGCCAATAAGAAAGCATGCAGAGAATATACCCTATTCATCGGAAATTATCGGTAATTTCTGACGAATATAGCATATTCTCATCTCGTAAATTGGCCAGTTTGACCATTGAACCAATATTCCGACAAACTTCCAATTGAGAGGATAAGATTGTCAAAATTTTGTCGAAAATTGAAACTTACCAAAATAATGAATCGCCTAATTTTTTGTGAACCGCCAAATGTAAAAAATAGACCATGTTATGACTTTTCATCAGAAATATTAAATCTAAAAACAACTTCTTCTTCATCTCCCTCATTTCCCTCTCTTTCTTTTAACTCTCTAAATTCTCTTTCTCTCCCTCTCTAAACCGGCGAACCAATTTCCTAAATCCCTCAAATCTCCCCCCCCCCACAAATAATGTAAGTCATCTATTTCCTTTTCTTATTTGATTTATTATAGTTTTCGGAAGTTAGATTTGGTGGTCTGGTGGTAGCAACACGACAAGGCAACACCATGCCACATCACGAGTTAGAAGTACTATGCCTAACACTTCCCGTACTTGGACATCTTTCCAGGAGAAAAATTCTGCTCCAGCTTCTCCTCAAATGCTGGGTATCATGATTGGTTAACAGTTGATACAATAACCAGTCCGAGAGCATCTTCCTTGACTTCATCTTCAACCAAACCGACAAACTACATGGTTAGTTTTGTGTTGTATAGTTTTTTTGTTACATTGTATTTTATAACTTATTATTTGTTTTCTGTAGGTTCACTAAGTCGAGAAATGTCATTACCAAGGACATTAACATGATGATGTACTCCATACTCAAACAAGGATATCCAACCTACATCAATTTCCCTAACTTAGAACGCGAGTTGTGGTTCCGTCCGTTTGTGTTATTTCTTCAATATTTTTTAAAACTTTAGTATTAATTTTCTTTATTTTGTTTGTATTGATCGTGTGGTTTTAGATTTTCAGAAAAAGTCACTTGAGAGTCTGGGTATACGAAAACTGTCCGTATAGCCTTTCACCAAAAGGTATTGATTACTTATAGAAAGCAGATCTTTGAATTGAAGCAGGTGTGGTGTAAGGATAAGCCGTCTATTAACAAGACAATCTGGATCGAGTTGCAGGAGCATTGGGCTAAACCAGAGTCTAAAATAAGCCAAACACCAACTTTGAGAATTGTTGCAACGACCACGCCGGTAAAGGTCTTTATGTCCACAACTAGTTTTTTTCTCGAAAATCAACTTGTAAGTTATATATATATATATGTATATATATATATTATTTATTTAAATATATTTTTATTTATTACTTAAAACTTTTTTCTATTGACGCAAATGAATGGGATCATCTCGCTTTAGTGAAGGGAGAATACACCAAAAAGAAGACAAGAGAAATTCAAGATCCCGCTACAAGGGATGTCATACAGTTGGTGGAAACACAGGTAGAAGAAATCCATGATTTCCAGGTCATTTCTAATGATGATTTTTCGGCTTCAACAACTTGATTCGAGTTTGAGTAAACGAATTAGTGGAAGAGATAATTAGTTTTAGCTTTCAGATTTTTAATTTCATTAATATTTTAGTTAACATCTTCAAATTTTTTTCAGGCAGTTTCAAGAAAGAAAGGTCATTTGGTCATGTTGGATCGTCGAGCCGCCTCATGTTCTTCTTCACAAGTGCCATTTATCAATCCTGTCATTATGAAGCAGTAAATGAACAAGGATGCGCGAATTGAAGCATTGGAGACACAAAACGCTACAATCCTTGCCGAAATAGCGGAAGAAAAAGCCCAAGTGATAAAAATTTGAGGGTAAACCAAGAATTGATGGATAAGTAAATCAATTTTCCCTTCTGAGTTTTAGTTTTTTTTTAAAAAAATAAAATTTAAACTTTTAAACGTTGTTTTTTATTTTATAAAACTTTTCTTATATATTTTCACATTTATATAATATATATTTTTAATTTCATATTTTTTATATTGTTAAATAAAAAAATAAATATATAAAAATATTTGTAAAAATATATATATTTATACATTTCCGACGAAAATTTTGGTCAGAATATTCTGTCAAACAGAATCAGGCAGAAATTTCCAACAAAAGCATTCGGTCGGAAAATTCCAATGATGAGTTATGTCAGAAATTTTTAAAAGCATAATTTCATTGAAAATTACCGAGTGAATAATTTTGTCGGGACTTTCCGACAATCTAATGTCTTTGGAAATGCTTTTGATGATGTCGAAGTTGTTGGAAGCTAACTCCGACGGAATTTTTCCTCAAGAAAAATTGTTTTTGTGTAATTTCAAGTGTTTTAAACATTCTGAAGCATATGACCCCTTCTAAATCATCAATATTTTTATCAAAGATTAGTGTGGTAAATTTTCTCATGTTTTGAAACCATAAACAAGAATTCATGAGAAATTACCGACAGATTTCCAACAAATATAACTTATATCAAACCCATTCAATAAGAAAGCATGCAGAGAATATGTTCCATTCGTTGGAAATTTATCGGTTGTTTCTGACGAATAAAGCATATTTTTTATCTCGTAAATTAGGTAGTTTGACTATTAAACTAATATTCTGATATATTTCTGATGGAAAGAATATGGTCGTCAGAATTTTATCGAAAATTGATACTTATCAATAAAATGAACAACATAAATTTTTGTGAACTATGAAATGCTTAAAAATCGGCAGAATTCTGATGAAACATTTTGTCAAAAATATAAAATATAAAAATGTCTTCTTCTTCTTCTTCCTTATTTCACCTCTCTTTCTTTAAAATCTTTAATTTTTTCTGACTCTCCTTCTCTAAACTGAAAAAAAAATTCCCTAAACCCCTCAAACCCCCCCCCCCCCCCCCCACAAATCTTGTAAGTCATATATTTCCTTTGCTTATTTGATTTATTATAGTTTTTGGATGTTTGATTTGAAAGTCTGGTGGTGGCAATACGATGAGGCAACACCGTGTCACATCACAAGTTATAAGTACTATGCCAAACACTTCCCATAATCCGACATCCTCCCATGAGTAAAATTCTTCTCCCGTTGCTCCTCAAAAATGCCGGGTATCATGACTATTGAACAGTCGATTTAACAACCAAACAGAGAGAATCTCTTCAACTCCATCTTCAACCAAACTGACACACTACATGGTTAGTTTTGTGTTGTATAGTTTTTTCTGTTTCATTGTGTTTTATAACTTAATATTTTTTTTGTAGGTTCACTAAGTCGAGCAATGTCATTACCAAGAGCATTAACATGATGATGTAGTCCATGCTCAAGTATGAATATATAACATACAACAAGTTCCCTGACTCAGAACGCGAGTTGCGATTACGTCAATTTGCGGTATTTCTTCTTTATTTATTTTCTTTTAGTTTTAATTTTTCTATTATTTTTGTTCTAATTGTATGTTTTTCGATTTTTAGCAAGAATTCACTTGGGAGTCTTAACACATGGAAAAATATGTGTAACCTTTTACCAAAAAGTCATGATTATTTATGGAAACCCGTTCTATGAGTAGAAGCAGGTCTGGTTTAAGGATAAGACGTCTATTAATAAGATGGTATGGATCAAGTTGCAGGAACATTAGGGTAAACAAGAGTCTAAAGATAAATCAAACACCAACTCTGAGAGCCGTTGAAAGGACCGTTGCATGAAAGGTTTTTATGTCCACAAAACTTGGATGCCACCAATATTCTCTCGAAGATCAACTCGTAAATTATATATATTCCAATTTAAATTTGTTTTTAATTATTATTTAATCTTCTTTTTTTAGATTGACGCAAAAGAAGATAATCTCATTTATCATTTTACTCTAATAAAAAGAGCCTACATCAACAAGAAGATAAGAAAAATTCAAGATCCCGATATGAGGGATGTCATACAGATGGTGGAAAAGTGGAAGAAGTTTGTGCTTTCCTGGTTATCTCTAATGATGATTCTTCGGCTTGAACAACTTAACCCGAGTTCGAATAAAAAAATTGGTTGAAATGATAATAAGTTTTAGTTTTCCAATTTTTAGTTTCATTTATTTTTAATTAATTTCCTTAACCTTTTTTCAAGAAATTACAAGGAAGAAAGAACGTTTGGTCGGGTTGGCTCGTCGACCTGCCTCTTGTTCTTCTTCACAAGTGTCGTTTATCGATCATGTCATTATAGAGCAGTTAATGAACAAGGATGAGCGAACTGAAGCTTTAGAGACACAAAATGCTACAACCTTTGTTGAAATGGCGTAAAAAAAGTTTCAAGTGGCGAAAACTCCGAGGATGAACCATGAGCTAATGGATAAGATGAAGCGATTTTTCCTTCTAAGTTTTAGTTTTAAAAAAAGTTAAAACATTTAAATATTATTTTAGTTTCAAATTTTATTATATACTTTCACATTTATATAATATATGCTTTCAATTTAAGATTTTTTTAATTATTTATAATAACTAAAATTTAAATATATAAAAATATCTGTAAAAATGATAAATATATTTAAACTATATCGCCAAAACTTTTGGTCGGAATATTCCAACGAACAAAATCAGACGGGAAATTATGACAAAAGTATTTGGTCAGAAAATTCAGATGACGAATTCCGTCAGGAATTTCCAAAAGAATAATTTCACTGGAAATTGTCGACTGAATAATTTCATCAGGACTTTCCAACAATCTATTTTCCTGGGAATGTTTCCGATGATGAAGTTCTCGGAAGCTAATTTTGATGAGTTTTTTCATCCAAAATATTTTTCGATGATCACAAAGTTTTTGGAAGTTATTTTCAACAAAGTTATTGATGAATATCTCTTACGGCATGTTTCATTGGTATTTGTTTCGCAAAAGCGTCTGTCAAAATCTATTGGAAAGTTCTCGGAAGCGCATGTTTCGCAAAAAAAGATTTCCTCCAATTTTTTTTCTGTTGAGCTGATACCGACTGAGAGTTTCGTCGGAAATCCTTCGAGAATGTTCAAAAAGTTTTGTCGAAAATCTTTCAAAAATGTTTGGAGAACTTTGTCAGGAATCGTCGGGAAAAGTATAAACCATCAATGCATATATCTCATACTTGATTATCTAGAACGTTTGATTGCTCCTACGATAAAATCTACTTGTTTAGAAATGAATTGCAACAAAGAAATACCAACTAGATGTAAACGACTTCTTAGATCAGTTTTGATATAATGGTAAGAGTTAATATCTCACTTTAAAGTGGCTGAAGCAGCAAATTCACTAAATGTTAGTTCTAAATTAAGTTAACTGTTAATAGTATATATATTATTGTAAAGTGTTATGCCCATTATGGAATGATATTACAAATTGAGATGGTATATTCATAAACTAAAATAGATTCATAAACTAAACTAGATATAGCGTTATAGGCGCATAAATTTTCCTAGCATTATTGCTATCCAAGTAGTGTTAATTGGTTGCTCATCATCCACGAACCACAGGTTGCGCAATTTCTACGGTTCCCATCATTAGCAAATAAAGAAGCTAAATGCCTATTTATTTTGGGTGAAATATAAAATTTTATTATCAATTTTGATTTTTTGACAGAAAACTACAAAATACTAGTATTAGAAAGAGAAAGGAAAAATCTACCACAAAGAAAATGCTAAAAGCATATACACAAGTCGTTCCAAAAAATTAAAAGAATATATAAACAGGTCACTATTTTTTCTTAAAATATATAAATATAAAATATAAAATATAAATAGAATATCAATTTACTTCTCTTAAAAATAATAAGATACATTTACTGATGAATTTAAAAAGAGATAACGTTATTTTTTTCGTTTTGAAAGTAGGAGGCAAGTCAAATAATAATAAGGTCTGTTTAGCTTTAATTTTACTGGTGTGTGGATTTAATTATAGCCATTCTTGATTCTTTATATGGTTCTAACCGTCTACATAGAAATGTAAAATTTATTGTGATGATTAAAATCTAGCTAATTCTATAGCTAGTGTCCTTGTCAAGGATCGAAATTTCTTGTTATTGTTATGAATATTAGTGCTTATAAAAAAGTTATAAGGAATTGATTTGTTACATGTTAATAATTCTTGATGTTTCATGAAATACATGATATACCTATAGAGTATGAAGCTCGATGATTAGATTAGTTGTTTAGGATTACAATATATATCTAGTTTACAAAAAGTATTAGGTATTAATTAATGACTAATATATCCTAAATACATATCACCTACACACCTTCTCAAGATGGAGAGACTTGAATAACTCTAATCTTGGACATAATATCTGCGATATGTATTTAGGATATATTTAGGACATAATCTTTGCGAACTGTGATCGTGCGAGATCCTTGGTGAGAGCGTCTGCGAGTTGGTCCCTTGTGGAGACTTATATGACGCGTAGAGCGTCTGCTTGAACATTATTCCAATCAAAGTGGTAATCTAATACAATGTGCTTCATCCGTGAGTAGAAAACTAGATTGAAAGACATATACATTGCTCCAATGTTGTCGCAGAATATCATTGGAGTAGCCGACAAGGCGATGCCAAGATCGATGGGAAGAGAACATACCATTGAAGCCCAGAGGCAGTGTTGGCTATGGTGTGATAATCAGCTTCAGTGGATGAGCGCACAACACCACATCGTTTCTTCAAGCTCGAGGAGATCAGACTGGCACCTAGATACAACACATAAGCATTAGTCGATATATAGTCGTCGACATCACCAACCCAATCAGCATTTGAGTAGGTATGAAGATTCAACAGTGTATTTGCTTTGAATGTATATTCCATGAGCCGTCGTACCTCCGAGATAACGGAGAACATGTTTTACAGTCTGCCAATGGAGGTCTGTGGGTTTGTGCATGAACTGAGACAGCATGTTGACATCATAAGCTATATCCAGACGTGTAAAGGCAAGGTCTTGAAGGCTGTCAATAACTGTTTTATAATCTACTGGCGACTCAAGTGATGTGCCAGAATTAATGGAAATTTTGGGTTGTCTCTATGCCAAATAACTCAACCCACCAAGATCCTTCAAAGAGAAACATGTAGCAAACTTAGCAATAAAATATGTAATCAGTCCAATGTTTCTACCCATAATGACCATGTCAGCGACATATACAAGGATGTATCTGATGTCACTGTCCGTGTTCCTAATGAAGAGAGACATGTCTGCAGTAGAATTAACAAATCCTTGAGTGAGAAGGTGTTGCTGTAATTCTTGATACAAGGCTCGTGGAGCTTGTTTCAGTCCATAGAGTATTTTGCGTATGCGGTAAACATAGTGAGGATGATCATGATCAATGAAACCCCCGGAGGTTGAGTGACTTAGAACACATCTTTCAAAGTTCCTTGAAGAAACACACTATTGACACCGATTTGACGAGCAGTCCATCTCTTGTTCACAACAATGTAAATTTTTTTATGTATTGTGGTGGACCCATTACTGGACTAAATGTATCTGTAAGATCATGTCCATATTGCTGATTGAAGCCTTTCGTGACAAGTCACACCTTATACCTACCAAGTTCACCATTATGTTTATATTTCAAAGTAAAGAACCACTTACAGCCAGTGATGTTCATGTCGCCAGTCGGCATAACTAGTGCAGAAGTACCATTGCGTATCTGAGCATTTATTTCATCGCACATCGCTTGTCTCTAATTAGGATTCTGCAATGCTTGTGCTACTATTTTAGGAATTTTGTGGTTTGAGTGGAATGGTTAAGATGTTAAGAGAAAGTTTTTTTCTTTTTTTTTGGGTTTGGTGATGTTATTTTTTTTTTTAATTTGGTTCTCACTGGATGGTTATTTCTCTATGGTGGTGGTACCCGTGTAATGGTGGGGAAGGTTCTCTGTTTTGTGTTGGTGAAACAGGGGTATGGGAATATGGTTGAGTTTCTGGTATCGAATGTGAAATATGTATAGATAGAGGTGGGGTTGCTTGCAGCTCAGGTTGGTGAGGATCATTGCATGGGAGAACTTGCGACAGAGTTGTAGTTAGTGTCCTGGCTGATATTGTGGTTACGGGAGAGCCATGAATCCATGTCGGTTCCACGATTGGTTCTAAGGTCACTGTTGGTTTCGTTGAAGCAAAAGGGAAGCTTTCCTCAATGAACTGAACATGTATCGATACATATATACGGCCAGTAGCTTTATTCAAGCATAAGTACACAATCGGACTTAAAGAGTATCAAACACAAGATACAGAGCAATCATCAAGTTTGTGACTCGTGTAAGGTCGCAAACCCCATAAAGACAAATACCCAAAGACTCTTAGCTTGAGATAGTTAGGTGCTTGACCAAATAACTTTGCGTATGGAGACTCATTTCACAGAACTGGTGTGGTCATCCTGGTTATAAGGTACATAGCGGTAGAGAAAGCATAGCTCCAATAGTTTTTTTGCATTGATGCTTGATTGAGCAAAGTGAGTCCAGTCTCAATGATGTGACAATGATTTCATTCGGAAACACCATTGTTTTCAGGAGTGTGGTCGGGGTGGGTGGTGAGATGAGCATTGTCATGCCGAGGCAGAAATGATTGTATGGCTACGAAATCCCCACCATTATTGGAGTAGAGAGTTCCAATTTTTATTTTGAATTTATTCTTCATGAATGCCTTGAATGTCACAAACGTATCATGCACTTCGGACTTCTGTTTCAGTGGATAAAGCCAAGTTTATCACGTACAGAGATCAAAAATAACCAAGTAATACTTGTAGTTGTCAACATACACTATCGAAGAGGTTTACACATCTGTATATAAGTAATGTAGTGGGCTATTTTTAGAAAATTCTGTTAGAATAAAAAAGGCATCTTGTGACTCTTATTACTAGAACAATCCGAACACTAATAATTTTTCAGTGAATAAGAAGAAATGGGTAAAGAAAACTTTAAATCAAATAGTCTTAAAATAGGTAAAGTTGGGTGGCCAAGTCTGGAATGCCAAGAGGAAAGATCAGTTTTTGGGGAGGATGAGGTGGAGAGGGAGATTGGTTGAATTGACCGACCACTCGTACAGATAATTACTGTTTCTTCTTTGTAGCAACTGGACATGTGCTGAGATCCTTCACCCATAAATGTACAAGAAAAAATTCAACATAAACCTTGTTAGTGTTGCACAATTGTTAAACATCAAACACATATAGAATATTTTTTAAAGCTAGTGCATGATTAGGAGTAGGGAGTTAGGCATAACCAGTGTGGGTAATCTGTAACCCAATACCATCACCAGTCAGAAATTCTTCACCACTGTTATATGGCTGGTGTAAGGCGAGATTGTCCAAGTCAAATGTGAGGTGATGTGTAGCACCATTATCCAGTAACCAGTTACCCACATTGTATGGTTGAGCCGCTGATAAATAAGTTCGTGGTTGCAAAGGAGGATAACAAGATCGACGACTGAGATGAGTCCCATAGGCACTCGTAATATGAAGTTGAGAGCAACGGCGTGCATTGTCACCATGAACCTCACAAATCTGACACTTCCTGAGGTAAGTACATGGGTGTCCTGTTGGTTTTGTGGTGTGTATTGGAGACTGATCCAGTTGTTGTTGTTCCCCCTGTTGTTATGATGAACATGATTGTGAAAACTATTGTTGCCTAAAACATTAGCAACATTTGCAGTGATGAGGAGGGATGATGGAAAATCTGTTTTCATGGTAAGCTTCAACTCATGACTAATGAGTTTCTCATGGATCTCAATCAGAGATGGTGAGACATCTTGGCCTTCAATCTGATCGATCACCATTTTGTAATCATCTGAGAGTCCCTGCAACACATACTCAATATTTTATTCATGGTCTTCTTGTTTTCCAAGCAACACAAGTTGATCAAATCGAGAGGTGGGACCTTGGAATTATTCGTCAATGGTTTTGGATCCTTAAGTCCATTGTAAAAGTTTTTGTTTCAGTTAAAGGATGTCCCTATCATTTGGTTTGGTCAAGTCGAGGAGGTCAAGTCGAGGAGAAAATATTCCAATTCTTTGTAGACGTATTGGTTGTCGAAATAAAGGATTAAACATAAGTGGAAATCGCACCATATATAGCACTAAATATCATTTTTTCTTGGTGCTTCCACATTACGGAAACAGTGTTTGGTGTAGTGACACCTGCCTCTGTAAGAAGGCAGAAGAAGAAGAAGGTGGCGACTAAAAAAGGTTAAGCTATCGTAGTATGCTCTGGTACCATATAGAATATGCGGCTCAATTATTAAATTAAATGTTTATGATTACAATATATACTTATACACGGTATTAACTAATGATTAATATACCCCTAATTACATATCTCTTACAATACCATCAGTTCTTGATTTTGTTTATTGGAAATCTCTTAAAATATATCTAGAGTTAATTATGTTAAAAATATACAAAATATGTTAACAATATACTTTTATAAAGAAAAAAAACTTTTATAAAGAAAGTAGAAGTTCTAATGATCTATAACTTTGCATATAAGGATGAACACATGAAAAATGAACTACTGAAGATCAGTAGAAGACAGGCAGGCCTTTACCTGTAACAAATATTTAAGTTTTCTAACAAAGGTTATGTTTAGTATATATGGTTATCTAGTTTCTAATTCGAATTTTTTGTTGAAACCCCAAATGATATATCTGTGATGGGACTGGTATCTCTACTGCATCAAAGTTTCACAATATTTGCTAATGAAGTTCCTGCTTATTGATTCAACAAATCAAAAATTCAACTAAACCTATTAGGAGTCATATTAGGATAATGACATATTATACTATTTCCATTATTCCTTAAGGATAATTACAATCTAAACTTAGGATATTTTCCTATTCTTGAGATATTGGTGATGTATATATACGATGTAAAGTTTAACCTTATTCAACACGAAAGTCAAGTTATCGAGTTCTCAATATTGTACATGGTATCAGAGCAGAAATTTTTCTGAGACCTAAGTAAAATTTGTGAAGAAATCGTCGGGTGTTTCAAGACTGGAGCCCCTTCGTGATCGTGTAGCTGTACTCGTGTGAGAATCAGCAGTCATGGTGAACGGAGACGATTCTGCAAAGGACAGAAGTGAAACCTCCATTGTCAAAGGTGTTGAAGCCACAACACCTTACTCTTTGTATGCCTCGGACAACCCGGGAGCTATGATAATGTCAGTGACGTTAACCGGAGAGAATTACAGTGAATGGTCAAGTGAGATGACCAACGCCTTACGAGCAAAGCGAAAGTTAGGCTTCATCGACGGCTTTGTTCCTAAACCTTCTCCAAACGATTCCAACCTAGAGCTTTGGCTCTCTGTCAACTCCATGATCGTGGGATGGATCAGGACGTCCATAGAACCTTGCGTGCAGTCTACGGTGAGGTTTGTGCAGGAGTCGCACAAGCTTTGGGAGAGTTTACGCAAACGTTTTTCGGTTGGTAACAAAGTTCGTGTGCACCATCTGAAAGAACAGCTTGCTTCGTGCCGTCAAGAAGGAAAATCTGTGATTGATTTCTTTGGACGCTTGTCCAAATTGTGGGAAGAACTTGACATGTATCAACCACTTCCAAACTGTACATGTTCTGCGGCTGCAGAAATAAAAAAGACCAGAGAAACAGAGAAGATGCATCAGTTCGTAATGGGATTGGATGAAAGCAGTTTTGGCACTATTTGCCAGACAATCATCTCGTCTGATGTCGACATGGATATAGGAGAAATTTATGCAAAAATTGTTCGAGAAGAGCAGCGTCTGAACTCAGCCAAAGATCGTGAGTCGCAACAAGCTGCTGTGGGTTTTGTTGCTAAAACTGAAGCTGACCAAACAAGCTTGCGGCCGAATACTAGTAGAAGAGTTCCCCAATGCACACACTGCAGGCTTAGAGGTCACGAGAAATCAGGCTGCTGGCAAGTCATTGGATTCCCTGACTGGTGGGAAGAACGACCACCGAACAGAGGAAGTGATGGAGGAAACAGAGGAGGATTTCGGAATAACAGAGGTCGTGGATCGTCCAGCACTGATCGACCAAGAAACTCAGGTGCTCGAGCAAATACTGCACATGCAACAACATCAAACTCATCATCTTTCCCAGAATTCTCAGACGAACAGTGGCAAGATTTGTCTCGGATGATAAATGAAAGAACTCGTGCACCTTCCGACAAGCTCAATGGTAAGATCAGACATGGTGACTTGATCCTAGACACGGGCGCATCTCATCATATGACAGGAGATCGCTCGTGCCTTGCTAACGTCTCAAGTATATCACCGTGTCCTGTCGGCTTCGCGGATGGGAACATAACCTATGCGACTCATATTGGAGTCTTACCATTAACTGATCATATTACACTTGAGAATGTTTTATTGGTCCCCAATCTCAACTGCTCGCTGATCTCGGTTTCCAAATTATTGAAGCAAACAAACTGCTTTGCATTGCTAACTGATACGTTGTGTGTATTACATGACCGTTTTACAAGGACTCTGATTGGAGCCGATAAGGAGCGAGATGGGGTATATTACTTTCAGGACGTCATGGCTGCAAGAGTTCAATGCATAATTAATCAAGCTGTTAGATTGGTAGATCAGTTACGCTGGCACCAAAGGCTCGAACATCCGTCATTTTCAGTTTTATCTTCTTTACCGTTTGATATTTCGAATAAACAAGATTCCCATAGTCCTTGTGACACTTGTTTTAGGGTGAAGCAAACAAGAGAAGTTTTTCCTGATAGTTTGAATAAAACAACTAAGTGTTTCGCTATGATTCATTGCGATGTTTGGGGACCATATCGAAATAAGTCTTCTACTGAAGCTGTTTACTTTCTAACCATCGTAGATGATTATTCTCGAGCCGTCTGGACCTATCTCATGCTCCAAAAATCAGAAGTAAAATCAGTACTTCAGAATTTTGTAAAGATGACCGAAAACAGTTTGGTAAATCTGTCAAAATTGTCAGGTCTGACAATGGAACAGAGTTTACATGCCTTGCACAATATTTTTGAGAGAATGGTGTCGTACATCAGAGCTCGTGTGTTGGAACACCTCAGCAAAATGGACGTGTCGAAAGGAAATACAGACATATTTTAAACATCTTGCGAGCCTTGTTGTTTCAAGCTGGACTACCAGTTAAGTTTTGGGGTGAAGCTGTTATGACTGCTGCACATGTTATCAATAGAACTCCGACAAAGGTTCTTCAAAACCGATCACCTTACGAATTATTACATGGGACCAAACCGCAGTATGATCAGCTGCGTGTCTTTGGTAGCCTATGCTACACACATCTACGCTCTAGAGACAAAGACAAGTTTGGTCCTCGTAGCCGACGTTGCATCTTCGTCGGGTATCCATTCGCACAAAAAGGCTGGAAGGTATTCGATCTTGACAAAGAAGAGTTCTTAATTAGTCACGATGTTGTGTTTCATGAGAATGAGTTTCCGTATGTCACTGGATTAAATGACTATGAAAAATCGATCAACTGTCAGTCCCACAGTTGAATCGCCAGATGTGATTGGGAGCTAGCACCAATCACCAGGTTGAACGATAGGGGGAGCATTGCACCAGTTGCTGAAAGTAATGAGACTTCTACCACGGATCCTACACAAGTTTCGTCTTCCGATGACACTACTGTCTCAGATACTGATCCCGTGGCTCATGAAGACCACTATGAAACAGATAACACCACTATCTCAGCTACTGATCATGTGGTTACAGAAGATCTTTCTGAACCTATTACACAGATCTCGCCTACTCCAGAACAACTAGGTCGGGGGCAAAGAGTTAAAGCTCCACCCGTCAAATTTCAGGACTACATCGCCTACACTACAGTCTGCCTTCAAGATACCCCACTCGCTCTGCAAAGTACCGCTCCGTTGTCCTCGAAAACAGTCTCAGGTAAGACACCATATCCTTTAGTAGAATATCTCTTTGACGTTCGTTTCTCTCCGTCGCATCAAGCCTTTGTTGCAGCTGTTACTGCGGGTGATGAACCTAAACGATTTGCTATTGCAATGAAAGACAAAGTTTGGCGTGATGCTGTCACCAATGAGGTCGTGGCCCTTGAGGATCAAGACACATGGGATATTACAGATCTTCCTCCAGGGAAGGCTGCTATTGGTTGTCAATGGATTTTCAAAATCAAATACAATGCAGACGGAATTGTTGAGAGACACAAAGCAAGACTTGTTGTCTTGGGTAACAAGCAAATAGAAGGAGAAGACTTTAAAGAGACATTTGCACCAGTGGTTAAAATGACCACGGTTCACAGTCTTCTTCGTATTGTTGCAGCTAAGAAGTGGGAGATTCATCAGATGGACGTTCACAACGCTTTCCTTCATGGAGATCTTGAAGAAGAAGTTTATATGAAGCTTCCACCAGGGTTTGCTCATTCTGATCCGAACAAAGTTTGCCGCCTGCGCAAGTCACTGTATGGTCTTCGTCAGGCACCTCGCTGCTGGTTCGCAAAATTGTCTCAAGCGCTTATCAAGTTCGGTTTTACACAGTCTTACTCCGACTACTCTCTGTTCTCTTATACCAAAGATGAGTGCGTGATCAAAGTATTGGTCTATGTTGATGACTTGGTCATTGCAAGTAATGATCTTCCAAGATTAATCAAATTCAAAGCTTACTTAAGCCAATGCTTTCGTATGAAGGATTTGGGAAAGTTGAAATATTTCCTAGGAATTGAATTTGCTCGGTCAGAAGAAGGAATTTTCTTGTCTCAGCGCAAGTATATACTGGATATTGTCGCCGAAACAGGACTGTTGGGTTGCAAACCTGCAGCCACGCCTATGGAACAAAACCACCAGCTTGCTGCAGATGACGGTCCTTTGTTCGCAGACCCAAGTCAGTATCGTCGCCTAGTTGGGAGACTGGTCTACTTATCAATTTCTAGTCCTGAGTTATGTTAATCGATTCATTTGCTGTCCCAGTTTATGCAGAAACCTCATCAAGCTCATTGGGAAGCAGCCTTGCGAGTTGTTCGCTTTCTTAAAGGATCACCGGATCAAGGAATTCTTCTTCGTGCCGATGCCAATCTTGAGCTGTCTGTTTATTGTGATGCAGACTGGTCCTCTTGTCCCACTTCCCACCGGTCGCTCAGCTCATGTGTTGTTATGCTTGGTGGGTCACCAATCTCGTGGAAAACTAAGAAGCAAGACACGGTGTCTCACTTGTCTGCAGAGGCTAAGTACCGTTCAATGGCATCTGCTAATCGAGAGTTAAAATGGATTGTACCACTTCTCAAAGATCTCGGTGTCTCAGTACCTCAACCTGTTCCTTTCTACTGCGACAGTCAAGCTGCGATTCACATAGCATCAAATCCTGTCTTTCATGAACGAACTAAACATATAGAGCGCGATTGTCATAGTGTACGTGATGCGGTTAAAGCTGGGCTCATCTCTATGCGTCATGTTCGAACAAAGGATCAACTGGCCGACATCTTGACCAAAGCCCTTGGTCGACCACAGTTTGATTTTCTGTTGTCCAAGTTGGGAGTTCAAACTTTACACTCTCCAACTTGAGGGGAAGTATTAGGAGTCATATTAGGATAATGACATATTATACTATTTCCATTATTCCTTTAGGATAATTACCATCTAAACTTAGGATATTTTTCTATTCTTGAAATATTGGTGATGTATATATACGATGTAAAGGTTAACCTTATTCAACACGAAAGTCAAGTTATCGAGTTTTCAATATTCTACAAAAACCCACTACTATATAACTTTATATCGCTTAAAAATTTTGCTTGTATGTGTCGTATTAGTTTTGGGTAAAGATTATATGGAAAATTGATAGAAGATCTCGTATTTGGAAATAACAGGTTTACATAGTAAAGACATTTACGTAATAATTTAACACTAATAATCAATAATTAGGTCCTAATATTTTGATAATTGCTATTAACTTTCAAAAGAGAAATTGGTGTGAGCTCGCGTGTGTATACAAGAAATCCACTCAGTCGCGTTGGCAGCAAAGCAGCCATGGAATCATTAAGAGTAAATCTTTAAATGGTAATTGGGATCAACGTGGATTATATAATGACACAATTAGTAAATTAATCAGGCGTTAATGTTGTGCCCGGTGCCTTTTTAAATTGGTTTCTGAATTTCCATTTTTTCGTAATTTTCATTATATCAAACATTATTTTGGAAACTGAATTGGCTGCTACTTTGGCGGCTTCTCTAAATGGTTTAAGACGAAATTGACTCGATCTTTTTGAGTCGTGAGGACTTCCAAGATCGACAGCATATTTGTCAATCCATGCAACAAGTCTCTTCATTTTCAACTGTCGGGTTAACCAATTGGGGGATCAAAAATAACTTTTAATCAAAGGTATTATCATGAATTTTGAGTTAGCTAAATGCATTTTCATATAATTTGAGATACTTTTAAAAGAAAATCAAAATATTGAACTAATTAATTATTTTATGAATCAAATTTTAACCGAGAACACGTGATTCAGTTGGTTGTAACCTACGTCCACTCCTACTAACTAGATGATAGCTATCCCTAACTGAGACACTTTAAACGGTAACCCGAAAATTAAGTTAATCTTATAGAAAATATTGTAACATCTCGCTTTGTGTCATATCAAAAAAGTTTAAGATAATTGATTAGATTATCTATATCACTTTACAAAAGTGTACTTACTTTTTCTGTCATACATCCATTTAGAATTACAGAGTTAAGCGTATTTAGACTAAAATAATGGAAGGATAGCTAACCTATCGAAAAGTGATTTCTAATACCATGCGAGTGAGGTCAAAGTAAGTGAACGGCCATGTAGTGATTGCATTATAAATAAACAAGATTTTAGGGCTTTGGAAAAATTAATGCACCATCCGTCGGACGAGATGGGGTCCATGGACTGAATAAGCGGGCGTGGGAGGCCAGTTAGCCATTGTTGGGTGAGGCGTTACAAGTGGTATCAGAGCCAAATCCAGACGAGTGTGGAATCAGTGAGGGCTCACACTAATATGGGTAACGATTCTGGGACGCAATGGAAACGTTGCGTTCTTTAAGAGGGATGAATTGTAACATCCCGGTTTGTGGTATATAAAAAAACTTAAGAGAATTGATTTAACTACCTATGCCATCAAAGTGCAGTTACATTTTCCGTCACATATCCATTTAGAATTCCAGAGTTAAGCGTGCTTGAGCTGGAGTAGTGGAAATATGTGTGACATATCAAGAAGTGATTCTCGATACCGTGTGAGTGAGATAAAAGTATGAAAAAGGTTATGTGCTGATTGCATTGGGCCAAAACACAAGAAAAGATCGCGATATCAAAAAATGATTTGTTATATAATGCATAAATATACGATAAAATACAATAACTAAAAGAAACATGAAAATCAACATGATTCACCCAATTACTTACATCATAAACAAAGATTTTTTTTATTATTGGATATATTCAAGAAGAGAAATATGAGAACGACTATTTCATACCCAACATATTGCAATATATTTATTTTATACCCGATTTATATGACCGTGCAAAATCATACATGTATTTTTAAAAAATTCAAATTAACATACATTTTGACGAAAACATATACTAGTCGCTACATCAACTATTATCTAATTTTATAGACGAAGATGTTACGTCAGCTATTTTATAGACGAAGATGCTATATGTACAATATTTTTTTGTAAATAAAATAAATCAAAATAGTTGTTTATAAAAATATATTTTTAGAAAATGTAAACATTTATAAAATTTTGTTATTTAATAAAATTAAAAACTTAATTAAATAATGAAATTTTAATCTTAAAGGTCAGATTATATTCAAAGCATATATATAACACTTAATTAATTTAGTTTGTAAAATTATATCAATTTTGACTATGTTAACGCAAAATTATTACAAACTTAAGAAGCATAACTTCAAATTTTTGGTGGAGTTCAAAGCAAAACAGCAGAAGTTTATATTGGATAGCATGGGACGAGATCTGTACCCCCAAAGATTTAGGGGGACTAGGTTTTCGTGATCTCCATGACTTCAATATAGCACTTCTTGCAAAACAATTATGGAGACTAATTCATTATCCAAATTCCTTATTGGCACGTGTTCTAAAAGGGAGGTACTATAATCACACTTCTCCGTTGGAAGACCGAAGATCATATTCACCATCCTATGGATGGCGTAGTATCATAGCTTCAAGACCTTTACTCATATCGGGTTTGAGGAAAACGATTGGTACGGGGCGAGATACGAAGGTTTGGAGTAAGCCTTGGATTCCAGACTCAGTGGCTAGACCACCTAGACCTGCTGACCATATTGTTTACAGACTTCCCCAACTTCCGGTTCAGACCTTCATTAGGAATGATACCAAAGAGTGGGATATCCAACTTTTACGAGAATTCTTCCATCCAGATGATATTCCTTTGATATTAGGGTTAAAACCTTCTCGCTCTTTTGCTTCGGATGGATATGTTTGGAACCACACAAAATCAGGAGTGTATTCAGTTAAAACCGGTTATGACCTACTCCAGTCGACCAAGCTGAGTTTTACTCATGGGAGGGTTTTTGAACCGAGTATCACGAGCCTTCAAAGCCATGTGTAGAAGATAAAGGCTCCAAGTAAGATGAAGCATTTCCTGTGGCAAGCTATCTCGGGTTGTGTGGCGACGGCAGAGAGGCTCACTTATAGACACCTGAGCACCGATAGGAGTTGTCCTAGATGTGATGGCCCAGTGGAGTCGATTAATCATCTTCTTTTTGAATGCCCTCCAGCCCTGCAGGTTTAGGCCTTATCGGACTATCCGTCCCTTCCGGGTTACTTCCCGAGTACATCTATATACCAAAACATGAACTTTCTGTTTTGGAAGAGAAAAGAGGTGGCTCCACTGAGACCACAATTCGATACCTTCCCATGGATCTGTTGGTACATTTGGAAGGCGAGGAACGACAAACTTTTTAATGGGAAAGTCGTATCCCCGATTGACACTCTCCAACATGCGTCACTTGAGGCAGAATGTTGGAGAAAAGCTAACGAAAAGGAGGAAGCAAACGAGGATCATGACGACCCTCCTACTACAGAGTTTGAGACAGTGCCCCCTTGGATACCCCAAATCCCTACATGTCAAATTGATGCGTCATGGATCAATAATGGCAATGTCAGTGGCTTAGGGTGGAGTCTTAAGGATCAAATGGGTTATGAACTTTTTGGATTACGTGCGTGCAGCCAGAGCCTCTCAGCTTTGCATGCTGAGATGGAAGGTTTACTTTGGGCAGCTTCATGTATGAGAGAGAAGAGAATAACTGCGATCCGGTTCGAGACGGACTGCTCGGACCTAGTGGACATAACTACAAACCCGATGGACTGGCTAATATTTGCAACGGAAATCGAGGTGTTCCAGAGATTACAAGAAAACTTTGAGGATGTGAGCTTGTCTCATATTCCTCGGAGTAGAAATGGTCGGGCAGACGCGTTAGCAAAAGAAGCAAGGACCAGAGACTATATTTTTTCTCATATAGATCAGACCCAGACAGACGGAGATGCTCTTTGGAGAATCGGCTCGTCTGATCACCACTTGATCTAGTTTATATGGGCAGTTGACAAAAAAAAAACGCAAAGTTCTGATATTTTCTTTATTAACAAAGTTGACATTTCCTGTGAATTTAGTGAACTTCAAGATTTTACCACCCCCCTCCCAATTGATTTGTCATGGAGTATGGTCGCAAACGGCAATAAACACACGTTATATATGCTCGACCATCTAGGTAGCTATTTGGATATACAACAGAGAACTTGAATTTACAACCACTTATCCAATCCTTCACACGAGATACTTATACTAAATGATCTTTTCTTCAGCAGGAACTAGATCAATGCTTATGCTTGCATGTAAAGGTAGCGAATTAATAAATTAGCTTTGATCTCATCCAAACATATGATGCGGCTAAGTTTTAAGTGGTGATTCCTTTAATGCTCTTAGAATAAACGAGCCTTGGCTTTCTCTGTTCACGATCAGATCCGATGTCCTTTTGGAATCTTGAATCCAGTCACTATAAATTTATAATCAATAAACCCACTATATGCGTATATATATATATATATCGCATAACTAAAGTGTCCACATATAATATAGGTACAACCGTGGCCGAGTCATAAGAATAAGAAAAGAGCTATTGTGGTTTAGTGTGGTAAAAAAAAAGAAGAAAAAAGCTATTGTGGTTTAGTTGTCCTCCACTGTTTCAAAAGGGGACACTGTGAAATAATGCAACAAGTGAGATTTTCGGTGATGGAAAATTAACAAGCCATGGGGAATATATATATATATATAAAAGGTAGTTCTACTCTTCCCCCTTAATACTTTTATATTGTTAGTCGCATTAATATATTTAAATGACGTTCGAACAGTCCACTCCATAAAATTTATTTATTTACGTAGGTTTGATTTTATAGAAATTCTCTTATCTAGTCTCTTTTAGTTAGTTCTTCACAAAAATAGTTCTTAAGAAAATGACTAAAATAGTTTTTTTGAAGCTAAATTTTTTATAAATATGTATTTATATCCCTAGGATTAACTAATTTAGACTTTAGGGTTTATTGTAAATGAGTGGGTTCGGGGATAGAGTTTCAATTTTTTTTTTAAATAAAAAAATTAAAAATTTCAAAAAAAAAAATGCTATTTTAATCATTTTTTTAAATGCTATTTTTATGACAAGAATTAAAAAATGTTATTTAAGAGAATTATCCTTGATTTTAGTCCACTAGATGTTTATTTATCCTAAAGCTGATCTACAAATATTCTTGGTGGATTTGTAGGTATTGGGATTTCTGTTTCTAGTTTCTTTTATAATTAGACATCGAGAATCTTGGATCTCAGCTTCTACCCAAACACAAAAAAAGTATTTATACACTTGCAATCGAATCTGCTAAGTTTCTTTCAAGAAATATACGAAAAGAATCATAAAGCCAAACAAATGTCAGAACTCAAAAAGCATCAGACAAGTATTCCAACTATTTCTCATATCCTTTCCGATGCCAAAATGCATTATTTGATATTAAAAAAAACTCGTCGGTACTGGCATAGTGGCATATACCACCACTTTCTCGTCTCTTTTATATATATATATCCTTTGTGTTTACCAGTTGATAAAAAAAGAACTACTCTCATTTTTATTTAAAATATTTAAAATTCAGATAAGAAGTAATATGTTAAAAGTATTATTTTCAGTTCATTCTATTTGCCGAAGTTTAGATTTTTTATTTTAATTTGTTGAATATAAACTAAATTTTTATTTTGAGATATCAAATACATTTTCAGCTTTTGGATATTACAACAGTAATTTCCAATGCAAATCGTAAAGCTTTTCATAAGTCTGAAAGGTTGTAATCTATACTATAGCGCACAATCATAATTTTAAAATCATTTAATTTTGGTAAAACAATTGTTGTGAAAGTATGTGATGTAATTATAATATGCATTGCACTGATTTAAAATGTTTGTATATTACAAACAAGATATATATGTTCATATTGATAATTTATTTATGTTTGTAGTATTTTATAATCAAATCTACATTTTATATAAACATAATTATATTAGAGTCAACATAGGATAATACATATATTTTACCGTTATCACATTTATTTTAGTTTTTGATGTTTTATAATCAACGCCTATAAACTGTTTTATAATAGTCAAAAAAACTTTTTGGTGTTCTTATAATTGAAACGAAATAATTGTTTTTTCTTGCTCCATCTCCTAGTGACTATATATTTTACATGGCTGATGGAAAAACCTGAAAAATCTATAATTGTAAATACTTTAATCATAACATGATCCATTATATAATCAAGTAATATAATGTTATTAATTTTTAATATTTTAATTTTATAAAACTAAAAATATATGAATCTGATTTTTAGTATTTAATTTAAAAAAATTCCCTTTGTAAACTAAACTAATAAATATTTGTTAAATTTTTATTTATTATTATGAATTAAAATAAATATGTGAAATACATGGATTTGTGTTATTTTCTCTAATTAGATGACATCATCACAAAATATGTATGTTTTAAATGGTTAAAATAAATATATTTATATATATATATATATATATATATATATGTATATGTGTTCAGATAAATGGTATATAAATTCCTCAATTGAACAGTTTAACTATAAAAATCAACTTAGTCTTACCTTTGGCTTACTATTATAGATGAATTAGTACCTCAGTTAGTATACTTTTCGGTGAATACTGAACAAATTACCAAAAAAAAACACACAAAACTTTAACTTTACACTTCTCGGCTTACCATCTACTATATATTCATAAATCGTTTACTATCTAACTATAGTTTTTCAGCATTAAAAGATTATTTTATTATTCAGTAATGAGGTGATCTGAGAGCACAACACAACCAATGAACAATTTATCTTTATGAAACAAATACTTCATCTGTATAAAAAAGTGAGTTTTTATCAAAGAAAAAAAAAAGAGTTTTAAGGTTTTTGCATGTCGATTAAAAAATTACAAATTTTAATTTATTTTTTTCATTTATCTAAAAATAACAATAAATATAATTAACCCAATCAATAAAAATTATATTACAGAATATAAATAGTCAAAAATATCAAATTACATTTATATTTTACATAAAAACTTGAAAATATCACTTAAAATAATTTTAAAAGAAAAATCTTAAAAGGGAGTAGTTCTCTTAGCTACAAAATCAGTTCTCGAATTAACTATTCGAAATATATGAAAAATATTAAAAGCATGAAAACACTTCTTTAGTTTTACAAACTCCTTGACCTCTATTAATAAATTGTGCGATATTCTCAATTGTTGAATCACTGATATCACCTATTTGCTATATAATTATAATGTAAATATAAAAGAAGTGGCTTTGTATACTTAGTATATATATATACAGTGCATATTTGTACTTACAAACTCTAATTTAAACCTAACTCCAAATTTTTAAACTCAAAAATTTAAAATTTGACTCTAGTCTCTATAATCTTAATTCTTATCACAGAATCTCAATAGTGTTTTAATTCCAAACACCTTATAGGATCTCAAAAATATCAAGATTAATGCATTTGACCTGTTAAAAATTAAAATATCAACAAGTAAAATGTTTCGAAAAAGCAATAAACACTAAACCTGTAAAATGCATATGTGACTCATAAGTCTTGTACATAGGCAAAAATGCGTGTATCAGTGTGAGAGCTTTACATGATTTATAGGAATGATTTCCAACAAGACATATGATTCTCATATCAAACATCTGAAAAATTAAATATGTTTTCTTTTCTTTTCTTAAAGCTACAACGTCTTAAAATAGCTAACAATTATTTGTAAAATTTGTATTTTCTCTGATTTTTGTAATCTTCATATATAGTATGATTACAAAATGAATTTCATGAAACATTTAAAATGGAAGAAAATATGTTCATTAAAGAATAGTTAAAAATTTATCAGCCTATATCCTTTTCCCTTTTTAACTTTGGCAGACAACCAAACTTCCACAAAGCGCTGACGCGATTCGTTGCACTTCTTAGCTTATATTAATAGACCAATGCCCAAACTTTCAGTTGTCTACGTATACAATACAAGTGGTCTACATATAGATTTAGCATTTTAATTCCGTACGAAATATTTTAATAAAGTATATTGAGGGATGTCAAATAACAATTAAAAAGGATCATGTCAATGATCGGGCGGCTATTAACGAGCTTTTTATCCGGTCAACTTGTGATTATCTCTTTGTTTACACGACAAACTAAAGCCAAGTTTAGACCCCCCCCAAAAAAACTAAAGCCAAGTTTTTATTAGTATAGTCATTCAAATATTTGATGAAAAAATATTTCAACACTAAAATAGTGTTTATATATGTATATTATAACTTCAAATTCAACATATAATTTCAAACTCAAATATTCAAATATTTGAATATAATTAGTATAGTCATTCAAATATTTGATGAACATAAACATATAGTTTTTAGCCCGCCAATCCCAAGAATATGCGAGAATAATACTTTATGAGCCTGACCTTGTGTCTTGCCAAATTCAGTGAATTATTCGTAAATGAATAAATAAGGTATTTGCTAAAACATTAAATCAAGTGTTATTTTTTCTCTCGACACATATATGTGCCGCCCCATTTTATGTGAAAGCTAGGATGTAAGATCCAGTATAATGTTGACCCAAACAAAAAGAAAGATCCGGTATAATGAATTTTGAACTGAAAATTTTAAAGCTCAAATCCAAATGGCTAATGGTTAAAAGTTATTTGTGTTAGTTATCTCTCTAACTAGATGCTGTTTATAATATGGATTATAGAATGGTCAAATTGGTGGTGCTAAAAAAAAAATGTCAAATTGGCAATTTACAGATCGGGAAAGACTGTTCAAAGACTGATTCACAATTCAAATATTACTTATTCTCTCCGTTTCAAAATAGTTCATATTCTAGCAAAATAAATTGTTTAAAAAAGTTTTTTTTTCAATCCAATTTTATATAGTAGGTAATAATGGCAAATTATAAACTTCAAAAAAATTAATTATATTTATTGAATTTTGATTGGTTAAAAGTTATTGGAAATAGTTAACCACAAAATTATACATTTAATGCTAAAATTTAATATATTTTATTAATATGTGTGAAAAAACTAAAACATGTAACGTTTTGAAATGAGAGAGTATTTTATTTTCATTTTAGACTATCCATAGTAGTTTTTAAATTCAACATCCAACTTTTCATCCTTTCACATTCTACATCATTTTTTCAATTTCATTATTCAAGCTATTGATCTAGTCCTATGGAGCTAAGGATATCTAAAAGGATTAGGAGATTATGCTATACCTAATGAGCTTAGGAAATTATATGTGTTATATAAAGAGTTGTCAATGTGTGACATAAGGTGTGTGAGTTGTGTGATTAATAGCTTAAGGTTTTTGAGTGAGTTTTCCTTAAGAAAGATTAATAAGAAGAGTTTCTTATTTGAGTTCATAAACTTGTGTTGAGATTATAGATATCGATCATCTTTGATTTCAATATTTGGTACCAGGTCCTACATCAAAATGATGAGTGAACTTGTGCATGCGACTGGAAGAGTAAGAGAGGGAGGAGGACCTTTCATCGATACAATGTGCGCTCTATGCTTAGTTCAACTAAATATACTGTATGGGCCATGAGGATGAAGATCACTCTCAAAGTGCATGAAGTTTGGGAAGCCATCGAAACTGAAACAACAAACACAAAGAAGAATGATTTGGCGTTAGCTTTTCTGTTTCAATCGATACCATAGAGTCTCATCTTACAGGCCGGAGAGTTAGACAAAGCAAAACATGTGTGGGAGGCTATCAGAACACGCCATGTGAGAGCAGAACGGGTAAAGGAAGCGAGACTTCAAACCCTCATGACCAAATTTGATCGCTTGAAGATGAAGGAGAATGAGAGCATTAATGAGTTTGGCGGAAAATTGTTTGAGTTGGGATCAAAGTCAACTTCCCTAGTACTAGCAATTGAAGAAACATTAGATGGTTAAGAAATTTTTGTCGAGTCTTCCTCACAAAAAATATATACACATTATCGCAACTCTTGAGCAAGTACTTGATCTTAATACACTTAATTTTAAAATTGTATTTATCAACACTTAAACTATGCTCATTTTAATCAAAAATATTAATAAATTTCAAATAAAATTTAAAAAATTCTCTAAATTCAAAAATAAATCTGACTTTTTTTTTTTGAATTTTATTTTATTTTAAGATTTAAGAATGAAAATAACTAAATTTTGACAAAATTTTAAAGTTTAGAAAAATTAATTCTAAATAAAATAAATAACTTAGTTTTAAAATTCATGAAACAAAATGATCAAAAAACCATTAATGATGGACCTAAGGTTTAGTGTTAATTTCAGCGGAAGAAAAAATAATATCTCTACTATATAAAAGCAACTAATTTAGAGGTGCCTACTGCCTAGAACAAAATATTCCCCACCAATCATTCAGACACATCATCACGAATTTAACATGGGCATTAACATATCCAGCCCATTGTCAAACAATCATAACCTCTAATACTAATGGAAAAGAGTATATCAAATCCTATGCAGTCCATTTGCAAACAGCCCTTCTATTTTAAACGAAAGGTAACATATATGTGCTTCATATAATGGATCCATTTATTTTAGTAATTCATTGGTCAGCCCAACATCCCAGTCAGTTCTTCTTCCTCTAACCTAAAATCTCACGAGGTCTACAGAGTTGTCAAACCAAATTGTCTTCCCATTCCCATCTCCTCTGTTAAACGCCTGAGACGCCAACATTGATCAATCATATCATCTTTATGACTCCTAACGAAACGCCCTGTAACTGTCTACATCCCTCCTCTCAGTCAATAATATTGATGCCTCTTATTTACTCAGATGAAACGCATTCCAGCTCTCTCCATTCCATCTTCAGGCTTTATATATATATATACCCCAACCCAAACTATCTCTTGCTCAGATCCTCAAATTCATTCCTAAGACCTCTCCATCCCTACTCCATAATTTACACTATAAATGGAGTAGAAAATGGAATATGAAGAAAAAAAATAAAAAATTACTTTATTTTCGGTGTAATCATTTATTTTTTTGTTCATACTCCATTTTTATTCTATTTTGAAGTAAATTATGGAGTGGGGATGGAGATGCCCTAACACCATTGGCAAATCAAACGGCAGTCACCAACGGGAATGCTCCTTCTCCAGTTTTTCTTCAGACATGTTTGATCAAGACCAGGAGATTTCAAGTTGATGTTTAGGCTAATCCATTTCTGGGAAGCTAGAAATAATTCCAAAGGAGGCATCTTATTGGGATTGAGATGCTGATGATTGATGAAGAGGTATGTGTCTCATTCTTTGTACTTCGATATACTACCGTCTTACCTCTCTGAATTAATTGGGTTCTACTATTTAACTGTTTCAAACTCATATAATCCCATGATGAAGGATCCACTTAAGGTGGTGGGAGCAACAATGGAGGACATTCCAACAATGTAGAAGATTCGTGTTGCGTACAACATGATCGGCTAAATGCTCAAGAGAAAGCATGTACGACTTTTCTGTCTTTCGAGCCTAAAATTGTTTTCAGAAACTTGAAATTTCGTACATAGTTAAATTAAGATGTCATAAGCATATTCTAACCAAATTTAAGACCAAGGGTTTGGAAAGTTTTGACTTGATCCAAAGCCTTCTTAACTTCAGTTGTGGCATTGTTGACAATTGTTCAAAGCAGTTTTGTGTAATAGTTATATTATGTATCTTTGTTATTGTATTTTTTTTTTTTTTGTAGAGCAACTGGAATTAGAAGTCTATGGTAAGACTTGAAGAGGAGAAATTCAAATAAACTGGCCAAAGTGAGTTCTAAACCAGTTTGCATCAAGGATCCAACCTCAGAAATTTCCCACTAAAGCCTTAAAACAGTTCTTATTATCTTCTGCAGATCCAGTACATGTACCATCTCCTGATTCTAGATTTCCACCTGTGTATAAAGGGCATACAATGTATCATACTGCTCGGCCTATGGTGGAGGAGGTTATTTCAGCTCAGAGTTTCCCAAATTTTCAACTATTCAATTGGATGTTAGTTTCTCTTACTTGAAGTTTTGCAGGGCATCATTCATTATCTTGTAGGCGGGAACTCCAGAAGCCAATGGTGTGGAGCAATATGAAATGAAAGAACGGTGGTATTCTGAATAACAATATAGTAAAAACTAAGGGAAGGCTATACAATTGGGATCCCTTTCTGACGTGATCAACTTGAAGTAAACTGCTAGATCAATATGAACCAGTTCATCAGGGTTTTAGGTTGGAGTTTTATTGTGAGTGATTTCAATATTATTAAAAGTCTACACTGAGACAATATAGACGAATCCAGGATAGTTTATACCTTATAAAAAATTAAGATAAAGTTGAAAGAACAATCATAAACTTAAGTATTGATTGTAACTAAACATAAAATTGATTTCTCTTAATCATAAATATTTGTTAATATCAGTTGTATTAGTTTATTCAACAAATATTTAATTAAGTCATATATCAAATTTATTTAAGCTTGATATATATATGTACTCCATTTGGGAAATGATTTACGATGCATATTTTAAATACATATATATTATTCAAATAACTATTTAAAATGCTCTGAAAAAGTTAATTACAGATTAATTTTCTAACAGTTTTTATAATATAAACACAAATTGGTTGGGAATAGTAAAAAACACAAGAAGAAAAGAATTCATGCTGTTAATGTTTCGTGTTTAACACTAAAAAAAAAAAATCTTTCATCAAATCTCAAATAAATGTTATCTATGGTTTCATAACGACAAATTTACAGTAAAGAAAAACTATTAAATACATTGCATAAAATATTTTCCTGATTTGTTATGAGTAACAGGAAGGATTTAAAAAATCAGTTATCAAAAAATAAGTACAGCAAAATTATATTAAAATTATTTTATGTAATTAGTGAAAATCAGTTAAACTTATTTAAAATATATGTCATAAAAATATAATATAAAATGTGTTCTTATGTTAAATATTTTATCATAAATATTTTTTAACAATCAGAAATTCAAAAAGTCATACTCTTAACAAAAAATAATTAACTTACCATTTATATATTTTATTTGAAGAACATCAAATTCTATTTTCATTAATGAAACACACATTATCATAATATCATCTTGAAAAACTAAAATAGAAAATAATGTTTTAATCACAAATACAAAATATATTTAAATATTAAAACATAAGAAAACATAAACTCATTTTGAAATTTGTTTCGCTAATTCAGGTAGGTCTGGGACGGATCGGATATTCGGATATTCTAAGGTATTTCGAACTGGATCCTTATCTAGCGGATCCATGTTTTTACTATTCTTATCCAGATCTAAAGTTCTTGGATTTGTGTCGTGTAGAGATTATCGAGCATTGTGCTGTCGATGGCATGTTGTATTAGACTTTTGTCAGCCTCGAGACTAGACTCGTAGGCTGTCTGCTTTGGCCAAGTGTGAACATATTTATGTTTTCGAGAATGCCCGTGTGTTGCTTTGGATCCCTGCCGCTTTACGGCTTTTTTTTAATGAATTGTGTTTCGTGTTTTAAGATCGTATGAGTATTCGTGTGAATGTAGAGAGAAGAGTATGAACTGTCATCTCATATATAACTCTGGGTGAATCGTTATATTCGTTGTTCGTTTCAGATGAGAGTATTTGATAAAAAATTTTTTTTGGAATTTTATGAATGTTTAGATATAAGCAAAGAGATATATTTTGGGATCTCGTATCAATTTGATACTATGTCTTGAGATATTCGAGACCAGTGTGTTGGGTTTAGGGCGTGACCTAGGCTTACTATCGGTTTTAGGGTTTGCAATGACTATTTCGGCTTATGTTACCCGATGCGGTTTTGACTTGATTTTGTCTCAATATTAAAGTCTGCGATAGGTTCTCGGCTTATATGACTTGCACCAATCGGGAACAGAGCATCTCTCCAAAGATAATTTTGAAGTCGTTTGGAAGTGCTGACCAAAATTTTAGATTTTTTTATAGTGTATTATTATCCTTGTGTTGATGTTTGAGAGCTATCTCTATAGGAGGAGATATTTTAGTCTGTTTAGGAGTTTGGAGTTTGTTGTGATCAGCAACAAACATGATGGTAGATGTTACCTTTTTGAGTCTTCGCGAAGGATAAGTGTTTGAGAAGATGTTAGTGCGTATGACTGTTTGGTCTTCCAAGATGGGGTTTTTATCGAGGAAGGTATTTTTGTCGAAAAATGGTTCTTCAGGGATCTGCGACGTCTCGCGATTCTGAAGATTGGTTTTTCTTTCATATACCGCATTTCGTGCTTGAAATATTTGTGGGCTTGAAAATATTTTGCGGTGTCGCAAGGGTTTTGTTTTAACCTTACGACAGAGAAAATTTTTGGTTTGTTTGCAGATATTCATAGCTAAAATTGTTGTTTCTGTTTGAATGTTAAATTGTTTGCATTGTGATTGAGGAATTAGGACCAAAGGATCGCTTAAATTTGTCCCTGGGAAGAAGCTTCTTCCTTGACTTTGATTTGTGAAGAGTCGCTCCTCCGAGATTTAGTTCGTATATTTTTAAGGATGTTTCGTATAGCTATAAGAGTTTTTGTTACAAGTTTTTTCTTAGATTCCGAGTTTTATGGGTAAAACGTTGCAGGCTTAAAGTGAATTGTGGAGCATATAGAACTTGGTCGATTTTCGACAAATTCAAGTTTTTCGTTAACTGTTTGGTTGTTAGTACTTAGTCTTGTTATAAAGAATTTATCATATGACTTATGTTTCTGAGTTATATGATATTTATTTGTGTAATCGTTACTTGGTATTTTTAGACAAATCACAGATTATCGTTTAGCCGTTAAGTGATTGGATGGAGCGGTGGTCGCTTAAATGTTATGGCTTGGCATGAAAGATGTGTTCAGCCGCATAGCCAAAGACGTTGTAGGTCAAGGATCAGATCATGGCATTTTCGTGCTAACATTAAGGTCATGTTAGTTTATGAATGTCCTTAAAAGGAATGCTGAATTCTGGTTCGGACTTTACGGAAGGCGTAGTTGGCCGAGGGCCAAAGGGCGTTTGTTGAGATTGATAGGCCAAGTATGTCGGATTTTTCCGTGTCAAGATGGCCGGTGGTAGAAAATGATTTTCCACTTTAGATTTCAGTTATACGATGAATGTTTTATATAATGTTTCTTTTAGTCGTATAAAAAATTGTTTTGTTTTTGTCTGAGGAAGATGAAGGCTAAGAGACATGATATAGAACCCGTGCGGAGTCAGTTGTGGGATGATTGCCTGCTCGGATGTAACTGAGGGAAGTGAAAGGCATAAACCAGCGAGCCGTAGGACTAAAAATGAAATATGTTAGATCGTAATATGAATAGATAAAGTTTAGATTGGTCTCCAAAGTCAGATCAGACGGCTTCGTTTTTTGTTATATGAATAATACTTCTTTGTAAAGCATGTTATATTTGTTTTCGAAAATTGCTTTGTATGCCTAATCTGATTGTACGAATGATTTTTCGTTGAAGTTTTATGAGAAAGACTTTTCATATAAGTAAATAAAAAGTGTTTCTTGCAGATTATTCGTGATGTTTGGGAGGGAGGATTAGATTTTTCTCATTTGCCATTTATATTGCGAAATTATTTTGCAACGATACCAATATTGTTTTTTAGATATTTAGGTGGTGGCTGGTTCTGAACAAGAAGTAGGACGAGGAGACATAGAAACGATTCCATCAGTCAAGCTGCGAGATGTGAACTATACAATACAAGCTGTTTTAAAGAATCCAATCACACTATCACTCTCACCGCTCCAACAAATGAGTTTTCGTCAACCACAGTAGGTAAATACACCATATCCTCTTGTGAATTTTGTTACTGATGCATGTTTTTCACCAGCCCACAAATTAACATGTTTTAACCTGTTTAATTTTTTAAAAAATGTTTTTGTTTAAATAAATAAAAATACCTTTCACGAGAAAATGGATTAAAATTCTTACAATATATAATATTTTTATATAAAAATAAAATTATTATCATATGTTACACTTTTATTTACAAGTATATTTTATCTTTTTTATTTCTTTCGAAATTCACAACAATATATTATCTAAAAATTATAATATACAAAATATAGTTGTATAAAACTAAATTCTAATTTATGTGTTATTTACAAAATATGATATTAGAAAAAAATTAAATTTTAAAAATTTATTAAATATATTAATGACAAATCAATTTTTAACAACAAATTTTAAGTTTACATTTAGTTTTAATAAAATATGTTGAGAAATATATAAAAGGATACTAATATTTCAAATATTTTTATAAAAAAATTCATTAATTTGGTAACAAAAAAATCAAAATCTATAACCCTCCAAACAAAAAATATTTATGTAATTTTGTAAAAAAATCTTGACCAAATATACAATTTTAAAAATAAATATTATAAATTCATAACAATAATATTTTAAATTTTATAAAAGATATTACTACAAATGTCAATGATAGAAATGCAACACAAAAAAATTATGTTGTAAAATCAAAATCAGTTTAATATTTTAAAATATTAACTTAATAACAAAATACTCATAAAATTAATACAATAACATCCAAAAAATTCTATAATAATAAAAATTTATTAAAATAAATATGCAAACTATAGAAAATAAAAGAAAAACATATTTTAAAAGAGATGCTTAATTATTTTAGATTTTAAAATTATTGTATCAAACTCAAAAACAATAATAATATGTAATAGTAATTATTAATAAAAAATTATGTATAAACAATTATTATATATTAATTATGTCAAATAAAATGGCTAAACAATAAAATTAGAGTTATATAATATATGACATTAAAAATATAAATTAAAAATTTTACTATAATATTTAAAGTTATATATTTACAAAATGAAAAAAAATAGTTGTAAGGACGTTCGGATCAAACAAACTCTAGTATTTTTTTGTTATAATTGGGTAGACGCAAGATTAACACATCACCATGTGAGGGCAGGCGACGTAGACAAATGTACATAATCTTGTCTCCTTTATAAAATATTAGATTAATATTGTTTAATAATCGAATTAGTTTTGAACAAACCAAAATAGTAATAATTAAATATTGAACGAACCATCTGGACATTACACGATACTGACTTGTCATATATCCATGCAAGATTTTAAAATACTTAAAAACCATTAGGTTTGTGGCGAAGATCAAGCATAACTATCCCGGATTATGTGGCCCTGCTTCTTGACATTAAAGCTAGAATGAGAATCACGTTATCAGTTGTCTCACTGGATACGCCTTTAATTAGGGCCGGTCTTGAGATTTAAAAGTCTATGGTTATATTTTGAAAATTTCAGTTAAATTTTTTTGTTAATAAATTTGAGAACCTAAAAAAAAAATTTTAGAAGCTTTTTTTATATAATTTTGTTCAAAATTTTTAGGGACCTAAGATCAATGTTTCATTAGGTTTAGCTCAGAGCCGGCTCTGACTTTAGCTTCTGCCTAACCAGGTTATCTACCACCTTATAATTATAAGAAGGGTATGAGTGATTGTAACGTTGCTTCAACAACTCCCATCTTGAGATCAAATCCTTTTGTGCCAAAAAGAAGGTATTTTCTCGTCTACATGATTTCATAGATTCATTTTATAGTTGGGTTTGTCCAAAAATTTTAGGAAAAATAACCTTTGAGTAGGAAACAAAAGGAATAAAAACCGATACATGATTTTCATAGATTCACAAAAAAAGGAATAAAAATGAAAGTGGCCGTGATCGGAGGTGGAGTATGTGGTTTAGGAAGTGCTAACGTTCTTGCAAGAGAAGATGGAGTCGAGGAGGTTGTGTTGTTCGAAAAGGAGGAGTCTCTTTTAGGAGGCCATGCTAAAACGGTGCGTCTCGACGGCGTTGATTTAGACGTTAGATTATTCAACCCTGTACGTACGCTTGCACTTTCTCTCTCTCTTTTAATCATCTTCTTCCTTTTCATAATTATGCTGTGAGCTTCAGCTATTTATAAATGACAACCGATTTTAAGCAATACTACATACAGTATTTGATTGGGCAATTCTCTTAAATAGTCATTTTAAAGTTTTTATCACAAAATAGCTCTAGAAAATAAAATGACTAAATAACATTTTAAAAAAAAAATTCAATTTTTTATCTATTTTTTAAAAAATTTGAAACTTATCCCCAAACTCACCCCTTAACTCTAAACCCTAAAATCTAAATTAGTTAACCCTAAGGATATAAATGCATATAAATAAAAAATTTAACTTCTAAAAAAATCTATTTTAATCATTTTCTTCTTTAAAAACTATTTTTGTAAAAAACAAACTAAAAAGACTATCTAAGGGAATTTCTCTATTTGCTTTGTAAACTTCTCCTTTTGAATATATATATATATATAGGTTAGTATATGTAATAAAAACTTATTCCTCTCATTTTTACTGATATGTTTACCAATCAGGTGAAACAATAATTAATTTTATTTAATTATTCTGGTTACTGTTTAAATAAAGGTAAGATAGTTTTTTTCCATTAGCCACCTTAGAACAATTCCAACCAGTAGAAATCATGAAAGTTTCTAAAAAAAAATATTATAATTATTTAATTTTATTTTATTATTTTAGACAATTAAAAGCTCTAGTTTTTTCTTTAGTGAACAACATCTGTTTTGTTGGTATTTGGTAGGTTCTAAATACCTTTGAAATTAGAAATTTTGACAATTATCTTTCCTGATTTTATTATTTTCATGTTTTTAATGTTTAGAACCTCTATTAGAACTTGTTGGAGGAGGGAGATATTTACTCTGACATTAATTTTTATTTTTGTTTTATTATTTTGTTTCTTGCCACTTTTTCTCTTCTTTACTCTCCATTCTAATTTATTCCAATTTACTCCCTTCTAATTTACACCAGTTTTTAACGATCACTCCCTAAATTAAGCATAGGAACAAAATTATTGCCAGTTTTTTAAAAAAATTACTGCCAGTGATAAAAACGTATACAAAATTCTTGCCAAGTTAAAACCCAGCAAAGTATGGAAAGCGAAGTTTACCAAATTCATGCAGCGTAACGGGTCTCGTTATACAAATTAAGTGGTCAAGAGCCAAAGTTCAATAAGCAACTTTTTGGCTCCATAACTGAACACCTTTTACTAGTGACTAACGTAATGAGCACTTTTTGGTGTTCTTCTTATTGAAACCCAACTTTCAAATCCATTTAGTTAGTAAAGATTTTCTTATTGACCGGCAATGTCTGGACCGAATCTCAACTGACTCTCAAAAAGAAAAAAGCCTTGCTGCCTGGTTCCAAGTTTCTTAATTGAATTAAAACATAATGTCAACTTCGTCTCACCAAACATCAGTATTAGTTCCTGACATAACTCGAATAGTAGAAACTTCATAAATTAATATTTTCGATAAATTAATAAATATAATAAATTAATAAATTTTATTAGTTTTAAATTAGTCTAGTGTAAAATATGATAATTAGATAAAATAATAAGATAATTTTTTGAAAATATTATGTAAATATATGAGATCAGTATAAATATAAATTAATAATTAATATCTATAAGATTTATATAAAATATATTGTATGGTTTGTTATTATTCACATTGAAATCTATCTTCAATTTTTTTAAAAATTAAATATATTAATAGTATTTTGTCATTTTACACCTAAAGTTCACTTACATTTACTAGTACATATTTTTTCATACACCAAATAATCGAATAAGAATAAAATAAATTTAATACTGAAAAATTCAATCAATACATACACGGTAAAATCAAGTATTTTCTTATTTTTACATACAAATATATTTCAAATAAATATATATATATAATCTGAAAAGAGAAATTTTATATAAATTAATAACTATATAAATTAATAAATTATCAAAGTTCTCGAATATTATTAATTATAGAAAAAATTTACCCTATATGAATAATAGGTTTACGCGTTACCTTCACTTTTTTTCTTACTACCAAACTACACTCATTGATTTAATAAAATATTTTGGAGGAAGGTTGAGTATTTTTTTAAGTAACAAGTATTACTGGAGGTTGTTCTCACGACAAATGAAATTATAGGTGTAAAACTTGAACAAGAAATAACTAAGTGCATACTAATTTATTAAAAACCAATAAAACCATGGACAAATTAGTCGATTAGTTAAGCTCTGGTAGTAGTAGCTCCTAGGTCTGGACGTTTTTATCCTAAACCGAAATTCCGATCTTAACCTTAACCGAAGTAACCGTACTCCATCCGATTCATTATACAAAAATATTTGAGCGGGACTTAAGAATTTGATACTTTTAGGTTTGGATACAACTTGAACCGATAGGAGACGTAAATGTTTCTGATAATGGTGATTATTTTATAAGTATTATGGTTTTTCAAACATGAAATTATACTTTGCAAACACATGAAATTATATAAATACAAATAGAAGGACATTATATTAATGTTTTGATGTTTACAGATTGTTTTTTCAGCGTTTACTATTGCGTTTATATTAGTCTTGAGTTACTAATTTTTTGACCAAAAAACAGAGAGTTTCTAGGTTTCTTTCAATCGAAGTCACAATATTGGAACGGCAAACAACACTTTCCAGTATATATTATGAAAGCGCAACAAATGCTACAATATATTTAAAATTTACGACCTTTTTACTCTTTTTCTTCTCATCCCATCCATGTAAACGCAGACATATAAACTGCATTTGGAAAAAATTGAAACATAAGTGGATAACAATCATGAATATGCATGTGATTAGGTTATGTATCCGAACAAGATGGAGTACTTCTTCAAGAACTTAGGAGTAGACATGGAGGTTTCAGACATGTCTTTCTCAGTTAGCCTCGACAATGGCAGAGGCTGCGAATGGGGAACCCGCAATGGACTCTCGAGCTTGTTTGCTCTGAAGAAAAACATTCTCAACCCATATTTCTGGCAAATGATTACAGAATTTATGAAGTTTAAAGAAGACGCACTAAAATATATCGAAGAGCTGGAGTGTAACCCTGATACTGATCGAAGTGAAACCTTAGGAGAGTTTCTCAAGTCTCACGGATACTCTGCCTTGTTTCAAAAGGCTTACCTGGTGAGTTGTGGCGTTTTTGAAAATTTCTTGAAACGCAAGAGAGATCTTAAGTTATGTTGTTGGAACAGGTACCGACATGTGGTTCCATATGGCCATACCCACCAGACCGTGTCCTTAACTTTTCGGCTTACTCTGTTCTTTCCTTTTGCCGAAACCACCATTTACTGCAGGTTGCATGTATTAATTATCAGTCAAAGATTCCAACTCTTTAACCAAAGTTTTCTTACATCGTTTTTCAATTCGTTCTCAGGTCTTTGAGAGGCCACAATGGCTAACTGTTGCAGGACCTTCGGAGACTTATGTCGCAAAGGTTCGTAATTATTACAAATTGTATTTAAACACTCATATCACTCAGAGAATGTCTATTGGAGGTTCTTAGGGAGGGTTCTTAACAGAAGTTAAGAACCGGTTCTTAACTTTAACAAAGAAAAAGTTAAGAACATGTTCTTAAATAAGAGATTTAAGAACTTGTTCTTAACTTTTTTTTTTTTTTTTTTGTTAAAGTTAAGAATCGGTTCTTAACTTCCGCTAAAAACCCTTCTCTAAGAATCCTCCAATGGACATGCTCTCATGCATGGTTTGGTTACTTATTTTACTTGTGGAACAGGTTAGGGCAGAACTGGAGCAACGAGGATGCAAGATCAGAACAAGTTGCAATGTACAATCTGTTTCAACATCTGAGGATGACTGCATCGTAGTAACAACTGGAGACGGATCTGAGGAAGTATTCGATAGGTGTATATTAGCTGTGAACGCACCAGATGCTCTGAGATTGCTCGGAGAAGACGCCACCTTTGATGAAACCAGGCTTCTTGGTGCGTTCCAATACCCTTACAGGTAAACTCATACATGTACTAGTCTGTTTAAGTTGGCATTATGAAATTTACTAACATGTCAATGTGTAGTGATATTTATCTCCACCGTGACACTGATCTGATGCCGCGGAATCGTGTTGCATGGAGCGCTTGTAATTACCTAACGAGATCTGAAAATAAAGCTAGCCTCACATATTGGCTCAATATAATTCAGGTATGTTGATGAGACATTTGGATATATAAATTTAACCATTATATAACGAGATTGGAACCGTGTTTTCTTTGCAGAATATTGGTGAGGAATATGATCCATTCTTTCTTACCTTTAATCCTGAGGTTACCCCAAAGAAGATACTGTTTAAGTGGACCACTGGTCATCCTCTGCCATCTGTTTCTGCGTGGAAAGCTTCACAAGAGCTAAACAACATCCAAGGGAAGCGCGGTCTATGGTTCTGTGGTGCCTATCAAGGTAGCGCCAACATTTTCTATTGTTACTCAAATTCGTTTTAAGATAAGTTTATATTCATTCTACCTTCTTTTTAGAAAATATTATGGATCTACACGTATATAAAATATAGTACTAGAAATTGTCAACTTTTGATACTTGTTCATATTGTGTTTTATCAAAACTTGTCCATAGATAAATTTGGTGAGTACATTTTAACTGAATACCATAGTAGTACATTTCCAACGTGTGATTTATAAACAAATCATTTATGGACAAGGTTTGGTGGACAAATGTGAAAACACTGGCAGTCTCTAGTTAGACCCATCAGATTTAAAATAAAAATGATCGAATGAGTAACCCTAATCCATGTGAATATTCATTTGGTTCCTTTATCTTTTTGCAGGCTATGGTTTTCATGAAGATGGGCTAAAGGCATTGATCATTTCTATAAATAATCCAATTCATTGTTCCTCTTGATAGTTTTTTTCTTCTTGTTGTGTAAATTGAAAGTTTGTTAATATATAGGCTGGTATGGCCGCTGCAGAAAGTCTGCTAGGGAAAGATATGGTTCCTACTCTAAGTAAGCCAAAACATATGGTCCCGTCTCTAACCGAAAAAGGGGCTCGGTTTTTATTTACTAGATTCTTGAGACATTTCATATCAACCGGTTGTGTAACGTGAGCAGTACTCTCCCTCTCTCTATAATGCATAGCTTCATTTATTTAATGTTACATATACTTATTAGTAGTATATCCTAACAGATTATATGAAGAAGGAGGAACAATGTTCACTTTCAAAGGAAAGGATTTGAGATGTAACTTAGAATCTGTCATAAAGATCCACAGTCCTCATTTTTACTGGAAGGTTGGCAGGATCACACCACAAATAGCTCTTTAACTCAATGTATAATGTTTCTTCCAAAAGCTTAAGTATTATTTTTCCCTACAGGTTATGACACAAGCAGATTTAGGACTTGCCGATGCTTATATTAATGGTGATTTTTCGTTTGCCGATGCAGATTCAGGACTTCTCAATTTGATCATGGTATGATAGGGGGTACATGCACTTAATGAACAACTGAGATTGAGTTGACGTTTTATCTATCTACTTGATTAAAAACTTGCAGATTCTCATTGCTAACAAAGAATTGAACTCAAAGAACTTAAATCTTGCTAAGAAAAGGTAAGTTTCAAACTTACAGCTAAGTTATTAGGGCATTTGCATTGGTATGTTCTTATGAGTGTTCTCATAAGTGTTTTCATTATCAAACAAAATGAAGAAAGAGAATATAATTGTGTTTTCAAAGAAGAGCTTTTGGAAAATTCTCTAGAGCACCATATAACACTAGTCACTTTTTAATTGATTCAGTTTTTATTTCAAGTTTACAATTAAAACTTTCTACTATGTTAAATTATAATACTATTATTTTCTTTGTTTGAGAATACATCTAGCTCTCTCATGGATAATGATGCTCTTATGTAAGATTCACTTGTCATATTTCTTTTTTTTGGGATTATGTAGAGGTTGGTTGACACCGATGTTTATGACTGCTGTTTTAACATCTGCAACACATTTCCTAAAGAATTTCTATAGGCAGAAGAACACTTTAACTAAAGCTCGAAGGAACATTTCACGTCACTATGACCTTGTAAGTTGTCTTATGCTCACATAGTCACATTCTTTCTGTCTCAAGAGAAAAAAAAATTGTTTGGGTTTTTGATTTGCTTTATCATTGGTTACTTTTTGCAGAGCAATGAACTATTTGCTCTATTCTTGGATGATACCATGAGTTATTCCACTGCGGTATTCAAGGTGACGATCGATGAGATTTCCTCTCTTTTTTTTTTTTTTTTACTCTTCTGTTAATTTGCTATGAATATAACTTTAATCTTTCTCCATTTTACATTTTTATAGTCAGAAAACGAGAATCTGAAAACTGCACAGATGAGGAAAATATTTCTTTTAATTGATAAGGTAGGATAACATAATGTTCTTGATTCAGAACATGATTTTCTATCATATTTAATTAATACAGTTGCACATTATAGGCGAGAATAGAGAAGAACCATGAGGTTCTAGAGATTGGATGTGGATGGGGAACTTTGGCAATAGAAGTTGTGAGAAAAACTGGATGCAAATACACTGGTATTACACTATCTATTGAACAGCTTAAATATGCACAAGAAAAGGTGAAAGAAGCTGGACTTCAGGTTTGTGTTGAACAATCCATTGATTGATTTTTTATTTTTTTATGATCCCACCAAGGCTATAACATATGAATCACCAGGATCGGATTACATTTGAGCTTTGCGATTATCGCCAACTATCTAATGCTAAAAAATATGACAGAATCATATCTTGGTAATACATTTGTTTCTTCTCTATTAATTGTATATAATTAGCTAATCTGTTTTATGAGTCTATGAAAAACAGTTTTGGAATGTTGTTTCAGTGAGATGATAGAACATGTTGGCCACGAGTTTATGGATACATTCTTCAGTCACTGTGAAGCTGCGCTTTCAGAAGACGGCATCTTTGTCTTGCAGGTAACACTTGTTTCTTCCCCTCACAGTTCCCTTGGAGCATTATCATGGTTGCATAACCTTTGATTGTTTTTAATGTTTGCCTATAATAACAGTTCATATCGATACCAGAAGAGCGTTACAATGAGTATAGACTAAACTCAGATTTCATAAAAGAATACATATTCCCCGGTGGATGCCTTCCTTGTTTAGCCAGAGTTATTTCTGCCATGGCCTCTTCTTCTAGGTTCAGGTAAAGTCTTTATCAGAGTTTAGCTTGAAGTGAATTTTCTGTAGCCACTTCCTCGTTTACCTATCTAACACCTAGGAAAATACAGCATTGAAAATGTTGAGAACATTGGGATTCATTACTACCAAACACTGAGATGCTGGAGGAAGAACTTCTTGGAGAACCAAAAGTAAGATCAAAATTTAAAACCTTTCATTTCTGTTTGGAATTTTTATATTTGCACTCATAGGCCAAAAATAATTGTTATTTGTACAGACAAATCATGGATCTTGGATTCGATGATAAGTTCATAAGGACGTGGGAATATTATTTCGATTATTGTGCAGCTGGTTTCAAGACTCTTACCCTTGAAGACTACCAGGTGAAACCTTAAACATAGACGTAACCATGCTTTTTTTTCCTCAGTGTCACTAAACTAAAACTTCATACGTTTCAACAACATGGCAGGTAGTGTTCTCACGTCCGGGGAATGTAACTGCATTTGGAGATCCATTCCGTAGCTTCCCTTCTGCTCATGGATAAGAATAAGTGTATAATAATCTTTTCAACACTTTTTAAGTACCACTTTCATTTCTTGTGTTGTTTCCTATTCATACTTTGCGTGTGAAAGCATCTGTAAACTTAAAAACAGAAAACTGCGTTCATGATTGATTCTTCATTTTGTACCAATAATCTCGTATGTCTAGACCATATATCAACTTAGTCTACATCAAAAAAATCAAAACCGCCTTAAATAATTTGTTTTAGTTCTTTACTCTAGTTTTTATGGAGTGGTTCATATCACTAAGACCGTGAAAACCCCTATTATACAAGTGATCAGGCTGCTAATACATGAATGAATGATATCACCTTGCTAATATATATACATAATAGGAAGTAAATCCTTTTCGGCAATTTGAAAATTCAAATCACCCATGACTAAATAAAAATGTTAAATTACAAAGAAAAAGAGGGAAAATATTTTGAATTTGAGAATAAACTTTGGAAATAATAAACATGATATTCACTGGTTTTAGAAAAGGACTAAATCATAGGATTTGATATTGAGACCATGTATGAGGAGTGGTGGACCTAAAGTACAACCAAGCAGTAATTTGGTCTTGTCCACAATAGCTATTGGTAGCAGTACTGGTCTTGGAAAATAAGTAGACTTAAAAAAGAGGTTTTGGTGAGATCTATCAAACACATTTGCTTACATGTCATGTTGCCGTCGAGTGACCATATCACTTGTGTATGGGTGAGATATATTTTCAGGGATACGCACAATTGGTTATCGAGGATGCACAAGATGACAATGCGAGGGTCAGGTACATGGGCAAACAAGCGAGTTACAAATGACATCAAAAGATAACAACTTGGTTTCTTCACACTCGGTAAACCAATAAAGTGACCCATCAAAATACACAAGCTTCTGGCCATCAAGAATCCGATAAGGAGAACGTCCCTCCAAGCATTAATGCAACAGTCAAAAACTTTACAAGTGATATGGATTTGATTATCTCGCCGAAAGATCGCATCAAATCTTTCTTCAAGTCCTAACAAATCAATGATCTTCTTTAGTAAGAACAGTCTTGGCCTCTTGGTGGGTAGTTCGCATTTTTTAGGTTTCTTCCTTTTTATTATGGCCACTTTTCCGAATCCGTATTGTAAGTGATATCTTGAGAAGTTACAAAATAAAACATTGAATTCTAGTGAAATCATAGGTGCATGTTATTTTCACCAAAAGACATTTCCTAAAATCCAGAATTTCAGAGAACCCAACCAAGATTTGGAGACAAATTACACAATAACGGGGTTCATTCAACCACGAGAGCAGATCCATACGAGATTTAGATAAAGTATACATTTAAGCTAGATGGACCATCCGACAGTGACACCAAATCCTTCCTGAAGTATGAAGAAAATTCTCACAATGTTGCTATGGTGTTGATGCAATCCTGATCGAACCAACAGAGGAAACAACCCTCGACGAGTCAACCTTATAAGAAACTATATGGTTGAACCTGAGAGGATGCAATCCCGTGGATGCAATTTTTTGGATGGACCTAAGTGGATGAACCTAAGTGGATGCAAGATGACTTATTCCAATGATCAGAAAGAAGACTCATTTACAATCTCTAATGGACCTATTACGAAATCTATGTCCAATAAGCTAATTGAGAAGATTTATGGCCTTATTCCGAATTTGGAAAGTGAATAAAAGGACATGTCAAATCTAGAACGTGAGAGAGTTTAATCTGAGGCCATTCCACAACCTCTATGTATCCAATCAACCCTTCAACCCATCCACCTATCAACCCTAATTTGTCTGTGAAACCATCAATCAACCTGTCTCAGTTTAGATCCAACAAAAGCCAGAGTGGAAAAGTCTTGGGAAGAAGTCATCAAGTGGTATCAGAGCTATTGTGAAAGGACATGATAAGCAGGTTCAGACTCATTTGAAAGGACATGATAAGCAGGTTCAGACTCAGTGTAAAGTAAACAAAGGATGGTCGCATATGACTCATCAGTCTGAAGTATGGAATTGGAAATACTTGTGGAAATCGACTTCAATAGTCCAAGCACGTTCTATTCCAATTCCTTATTTAGATGTTGCTTATAAGTTTCTTTACATGATCATTTCTCTTGTGTTTTAACCTATTTCCTTTTGATGTAGGAGACTTGGATTTGTGGACAAATTCATTCAAAGGAGGAGAGGATGATGAAATCCTAGTCGAACCAACAGAGGAAATAACCCTGAACGAGTCATCCCTAGAAGAAACTTTGGTTGAACCCAAGTGGATGCACTCCCGTGGATGAAACTATGTGGATGGACCTAAGTGAATGCAATCCCGTGGATAGACCTTAGTGGATGCCTTATTCCAATGATCAGAAAGAAGAACCATATGCAATCTCTGATGGGCCTATTACGAAATTTATGTCCAATAAGTTAATTGAGAAGATTGTTGGCCTTATTCAAAATTTGGAAAGTGAAGAAAAGCTACTTGGTCTAACAACTACCATCCCAACCATTTTCATTTACTCAATTTCCTCAACCACCACCAAAATATTTACTCATTTGTATTTTCTTATGTTTTCTATGTTGAACATGCACAACACTTGTTGTCTTTTCTATTTAAACTATATTTCAGTTTTATCTGTATTTTCAATCATCATTTTTAATCAAAACTCTTTTCTATCTTGGTGATTCATTTTTTCTATGAACAACTTGATTGTAAGGTATGTAAATCCAAAACAATTAACGAACTCTCTAGTTGACTGGTGTGTCAAATCCAGAACGTGAGAGAGGTTAATATGAGTATCCAATCAACCCTTTAATCCATCCATCTATCAACCCTAATTCGTCCATCAAACCATCAATCAGCCAGTCTCAGTTTAGATCCAACAAAAATCAGAGTGGAAAAGTCTTGGAAAGAAATCATCAGGTGTGCACTATATGTACATCCTAAAAACAAGCCATATGAAAAAAAAAACAATATCCATCTTTCTAAATGCACACATAGTTAAAACATTGGATTGATGTTCTCAAGTGGAAACCACATAAAACTGTGATTCAAACAAATATTTATGAGCACCTGGATAGATTGGGAGGAAATAGGGAAGAAGCCATGTCTCAGGTGGTAGTGGGTTATTTCCAGACAATTCAAAAGCTCCAAGCACCTTTATTCAAAAGAAATATAAGATAAAGAAACATTCATATATAGGATAACTTAAATGAAGAGATAGAGGGTCCTACTGATAGCCAGGATTTCCCCCAGGAAGTGATATGCATAGCTCCACCATGATTGAGTATTCAGTCTCGGCCTTTCTCCATAGATCCATCTCCAGCGTCAGGTCGTTGTCCAAGCAACCTCAAATTAACATAGTTCAAGACAGATATGAACATGGCGTTGTTGTGTCCCTCAATATGTAGACCCCAACCTTCGTCGTCATTCTGAAACATAAATATGTGGATGGGCATATTATGTGTCTAAGAAGATAGAAAAGAAAAGGAATCCAATAAAAGTAGCTAGGATAGATGTCTTGCCTGGTGATTATAAAGATAACAACACATTTCATGTTTATGTTGTTCGGACAAGACTGTATTCAGTGCTCCAGTAATGGATAATGTAATAATCTGGAAGCATATACAGAAATTAAAGCTTTTTCTCACCAAAATCTTTGAAATGAAATATATCAGAAAGGTTACCAGTCCAGGAAGAAGGAACATAGGCCAGCGTAATCTCCAGGACAATGGCCATTGTGGGCCTATAACGTTGAAAAGAAATCTAAACCCCTCTTTGATGAGTTTTCCACAATCTTGTGAGTAACATCCCAACTATCTTTGAGTTTTACTTGTGGTAAAACTGGCGAATCAAGTTTTCTCCAAGAAAACAAGAGATATAATATATTAAAGAATCTTAGTAAGCTTAGAAAAACAAAAGAGAGGAGAGAGAAGCGATTCTCTCTTTTGTCTCTTCCCTTCCACCGCAAACCCTAGCCGCTGCTTTCAATTTTGTCCATTCAAAGAGGCTGATGACGGCTCAATCGTCGTCGGTCTCCCCTCAAGTCATCTTGCGTTCGCCTTAACCACCTCCACCGTCCTTTCCTCCCGCAGTCACAGCCTCCTTGTCTTCACGTCTCTGGATCTTTGTTCCGACAGGTTTAAACGGAAGATGAGGTACGTATCTCTCTTCTCTAGACCGCAGACAAGACAGTGATAGTTGCAGGAGCGGTGTCTTTGTCTCTTAGCCTCTTGCGACCGTCAGCGTCAGATCTGGGTAGATCTGAACCCAAGATTAGGTGATTTGCTTCCTCCTATCTCACCCTTTACGTCTTGCTACATGATGGTCCTTGAGTCTGTGAAGGTTCAAGGTTTGTAGAGCCTCTCCTCAGTGTTCTATTCTGAGTGCGGGGGAGTGGTGGTTCTCCGCTGAGGGCCTCTTCCTCTAGCATCACCTTTCAACTTCCATGGTATGTCCTCTTTTTTGGCTTGTGTTATCTGTGCTTTGAAGTTTAGATGCTTAAGGTTTTTGAGGATGAATGTGGTGTGTCCCTTCTAGATCACAGTGTTATCTTGTCTCAGTGGTGGACGCATGCTTTGAGAGGTCTCCTAACTTCTCCTGTTCTTCATATCCTTTCCCAAGCTCCGAGTGTTTGTTTCCAACAATTTAGATGTATTTGCTATCCTCCGAGTGTCCCTTATGTCGCGTGGCCGGTTTGTTGAGCTGTACCACCTGTGCTAGATATTGGCTACCTCCCCGTGTATCACTGCAGTATCGTCATCTCAGTCTTGTCAGGAAGAGAGCCCCTCAAGAGGTTATTGGATTTGATTTCAGCGGAGTCTTCCTCATCTTGCAACAGAGAGGATTGCCAGGCCCTCCGTTGTCGCAGCTTGAGAGACCTTCGGGTTTGACTACGGAAAATCATCTCTGAGTAGCCTACTCCTTGTTGCTTCGGTTTTTCCAGCCTCTTGGAAGAGGTTTTTGTAGGAATCATAAGTTGAATCTTGATGCTTCTCGTATAGTCTAATCTTGTTCTTTTGAATTAGCTTAGTACCTAGAATTGATGTTATGGTTTTTTATATTTTTCGGCTCATTGCATCGGATCAACTTTTAAGCAGATGAGATTGAAATTCTTGTAACAAAACTTTCATTATTTCTTTAATGATATTTACATCTTTAGGAAAAAAAAAGAATCTTAGTAAATGCAGCAGATTAAATATTACAATATTGGAAAGAAGAAAAGAATATACCTAAAGGCGCATGTAAAAGTGTTAAACCTAAGAGTTGTATGATATACGAGACTTCAAAGTATTGATATACGGAATATGTTCATTTTTTAGTCTGTACATGTATGCATAGATGGCAGTGAACAGAGTAGACACATACGAGGAAGAAGAGTAGATCGAGGAAGAAGGCTAAGCCGATGGTGGTAGATCGAGGAAGAAAAGAAGCAACGGTGGTAGATCAATGAAGAAGAAAAGCTCTGGTGGTGGCTCAAAGAATATGAAAAGCTCCGGTGGTGGCTCGAGGAAGATGGGAAGCTCCGGTCTTGAGAATCGCCTCCAAAGTCCCCACTGTTTCACCATTTCGTCAGTGAGATTTCCAAAGGTCTCGAAAGTGACAAAGCAACGGGGGTTTACGCGTGACCTGTAACCCGCATAAGCCCATCCCGCTTTGGCCCATTTCTGCAAGTCACCATCCCGCGAGGCCCACAAATGTTTGGTCCTGAGAAATGTAAGACCAAACCTGTCCCTCAGTGGGCCTTTACGGTTCAGAACCACGTGCTGAGGTCCCAATTGCCATCCTTATCTAAACAAAGACAATAATTACAAAGGGGTTCAAGAAAGCCTAACAAGCATACAAAACATAGGCCCAAAAAACAAACCCAACCAAAAGGAAACCCAAGAAAAAATGGTTGGTCAACTTGAGCACCTCCACGCGTTGCAATGTTAGCTATAGAAAACATCTTCAATGTATGAAACTTATGACAACGAAGAACACAAAGGATTACTAGTACAATTCGAACTAATACAACTAGTATAACTCAAACAATTATAATTAGTACAACTATAATGAGTACAACCAATATAAATAGTACAACTATAACATGTATAGTTAGTACAACGTTGCAACTAATATGGTGATGTTTTATGTTTTCAGCGTGTGAACGATCCTCTAAAAGACGATGATATATAACCAATGCGACATGTTGGTCTAATATTCCCTCCCATGCATGTATCGAAATACATAAATAATATATTTTCAATATATTTTCAATATATTTGATTGAGATAATAATTCGTTTACGAATTGTACTACTTAATACTAGTTGTACTATTTTGGAGAAAAAATTATTATTGAATCCATCACGAGTTAGAAGACAATTACTGTAAAAGATGATGTAGAAACCATTTTTATATGAACATATAAATAAGATAACATAGACCAAATGTAAACACATATACAAAAAGAACATGGTGAAACTTGCATATTTTGATATGAAGAGATAACATACAAATGTTTGTTGTATTTTCGTATTTGATTTCAAATAGCTTTTGATTCTTATGTTTTTGCAAATTAGCAAGGTCCGCTCAGTTTATCATAACATTTTTATTAAAATAAATATATTTGCATAAACAAGCATTTAAAAGTGATGATGAAATATATGATTTTTTATGGAATGTTACATATGCTTAAAAATAATTTTAAGGTTATCAATAGAAATATACCTCCATCTAAGAGAATAAAATCATATAAAACACACAATTAGAACAAAATTGATTATGTATGACTAGGGTTGGGTTTACGGGTCAACCTGACCTGACTCGCCATGCCTTGATGCGGGTTGATCATTTTTCTGATTTAAAAATTCAACCCGCTTGACTCCCGAGTAGAAAAAGTTATACATGCACCCGCCCCGCTTACGTTAGCGGGTAACCTGCAGGACCCGCAGATAATATTAAAAATAATAAAAAATAATTATATTATATTTATTTATTAAACTTCTTTAAAATAATAATATAAATAATATATTTTAATTATATTTTTAATATCATAATTTTTAATTATTATTTCTAAATAATATTTTAAAAAATCTTTTTTAAAAAAAATTTACGGGTTGACCGGTATCTGCGATTTAAATTCAACATACTTGCACATGCCTCGCATAAAATATACTTAACCCACATCCGTATCCGCTCCGCATATTTTTCAAATCTGTTGACTCGCACCCGCCATGCAGAGGGTAAAATAAGGTGGGTCTTGTGGGTAAAGAGTTAAATTCTTAGGCCTATGTATGACCGGTATAACTGGTATAACGAAAAGAAAAATATGTATGGCTATTATAACTGGTACAAGTTATGTTATAATATGTAGTTGTACTCATTTTTGCGTTGTACTAAATTGAATGTAATTTTACTTTAGTTGTGAAATTAAAAACTCGGTTGTACCATGCACAAAATATAATTGCAACAATTGTATCACTTATTTATATGTTCATACTATTTTTAATATATTCTAGAATCATAAATTTTGTAAAATACGTTGGTGTATGTACTTCCAAAATAATGCATCTAAACTAGTAAACAAATATTAAAAGTATAAAATAGATCATGTAAACTTATGATGTTGTCTAATAATTTTCAAATATAGTTTGCAAAACTTCAAATAAATTAATAAAGGACTTTTTCACTACAAATTGATTTTGTTTTAAAATGTCAAAGTTGTACTACTTGTACTAGTATACTAGTCTGATATATAATGGAAATTTATATCAATTATACTAGTTGTTCATATTTTAGTTTAAGGGGCTGTACCACTATTCTCACATCATAACTTTACAAAAATATGTTTGATGTTTGTTTATCATAATATAATGGCTACTCTTGATAACAAACCATAAAAATATAAGCTATATAATGAAAAACTAAGAGTGTTAAGTAATAATTTAACAAAAAAAATTAAAAACATCAAATAAAATAGATGAAGTTTTGTCACCATAAACCAATTAGGTTATTTGTTTTTCTATTTCATATTTTCATGATTCACTAGTTGTGCCAGTTGTAGTAGTTGAAGATTGTGCATGAGTTATACCACTTATATACCAGTATATCACTTGTTAACATGTTTGTTTGTACAAATTATACTAGTTGTACCAACCAAGTGAAAGAATAAAAAAACAGAGATTGTGTGTATGTGACTGAAGAAGGGGTTAGTTGATCTTGTGGTTGAAGTTAAAGAGTAAATGGGTTCAGACAAATGAGAGAATAGAAATCGTGTTGTTGTGAATGAGGAAAGGAAAAGATGATCCTACAGTTGAGATTAAACTTTTATTAATGGCAAGATAGCAATTTTAGACCCCTTGGTCCATTGAGATTAGTGTTGGTCGTGTGAATTTTTTTTTTGAGACTCTTTGGTCCATATTAGATTAGTATTAGAGAAATTTTCAAATGTTTTATTATATCAGGGAATTGAATGATCAAATTCAGAAATCACCATCAGAGATGTGAAATAATCTATTTTGAACACTTTACAATTTTAATTTATTTTATAGTTTAATTTAATTTGAAAAATTAGTAAATATTTTTTGAACCTATGAAGTTCAATTTATTTACTAACCAACCACTGATATCCAGACCTATTCGCATAACTTAAAACCCGACCCAGTTTCTAACCTTAAATTTCCTAATTATTTTCTAATTTTAGATCTAACCCATGAATAGATCTCCTTCTCAAATGGATATCCTTCTCAAATTATGATCCCAAAGTCCATCTTAAATCCAAACTGATTTCCATCTCTCATATTTACATATCCTCTATCCTCTTACCTACAATAATTATCTCTATTTTCATCTTCTACATCCCATAATATCTCTGAAAACACAATTTACCAAAAACAAGAAGAAAAGAAGAAAAGAGCGATCCAACAAAAATGGATCAACCCATAATCATCTTCAATCTATTCTCTCTTATTTGAAACCAAATTTCAATGTACAAAATTTATGACAAAGAAGAATGCAAAATATTAGTAGTACAAGTAATACAACTAAAACTAGTATAACTCGTACAATTATAACGAGTATAATTAGTACAACAAGAATGAATAGAACTTGTACAACTAAGACATGTATAACTAGAACAAATATAACTAGTATATTTGGTACAATTAGTACACATAGTACAATTAATATGGTTATATTTAGTTTTTGTTTTCAGTGTGTGAATGATGCTATAGAAGAGGATGATGTAGAACCAGTGAAAATGTTGGTGTCCCCCCCCACCCCGCCTGAAATGTATAAAAATATGTGAATAATTTATTTAATATAATATTTGATTGGATAGTGATTTGTTCTCCTAGTTGTACTATTTACATAAAACATTCATCTTCATCTTTTTTTGCTCCTGAAGGCAAAGAAGTTAGCTGCCGAGCCAGCAAAAGTTATAGTAGGTTAAGATATGTTTTGTAATACCCTACATGATCCATTCAAATATTTTTACATTCGGGATCAGATAGATCAAGTTTTTTTTTTGTTTGGGTTTGACTAGGATCTTGAATTCCTAATTTTTCCCCATGCCTACTGGTAAGGTTCTCGCCTCGAGGTCCGTTTTCTTGATATGGACATGAAATAATATAAGTAATAAGACAATTGTTAACATATATACAATAAGAACATGGTGAAACTTGCATATTTTTATATGAAAAGAAGACATACTAATGTTTGAATGTTGCGTATATTTGTAAAATTTAAAGGTTTATCAAAAATTTTACCTCTATCAAGAGAATAAAAGCCCAAGAAGCATAAAATTGGAAGAAATAGGGAATATGTGATGAGAAAAAATCTTACATGATTGAGTTGATCGGTGAAGAAGAGGAAAAACTAGTACAACCAAAGCTAAACAAGAAATACTGATATAATTGAGAGAAAGTAGGTATGACTAGTATAACTGGTACATCTATGATCTTAAAATAACATGTAGTTGTACCAGTGTTTTGAGTTGTACAAGTTTGAACATTGTTGTACTATGGTTGTCAAACTAAAAAATTTTAGTTGTATCATACACAAAATATAATTACATCAGTTGTATCACTTATTTACATGTACATACTATGTCTAACATATTTTGAAAATAAATATTGTAAAAATATGATTGGTGCATATTTTTCAAAATAATGTCTATAAACAAGTAAACAAACCTTAAAGGTATAAAGTAGATTATGTAGACTTATAGGGTGGTGTAAAAATTATCAAAAAAAAGTTTGCAAAATTTCAAATAAATTAAAAGAAGATATTTTCATCAGTTACCGATGTGGATATTTGATTACTTTTACATATGGAGTAACCAATTGGATTTTTCATTTTCTAAAATGACCAAGTTGTACCAGTTATACCAGTTTGGTATATAATAAAGAGTTGTACTACTTGTACCTAGTAACACCATATTATTTCACATCTTCTTTTAGTATACTCATCATCTCCACATCTTCTCTCATCCTCTCCACATCTTCTTGCATTATACTCATCAACACATCAATGATTCTCACTCCTTGAAAAGAACATCTTTATTCGGAATCGTCACTGAGAACTCCTTCTCCGGTAAATGCTATCTGAATTTTCAGCAATTTAGTATTTGAAGGACAATGGGACTTAACCCGTGATGATCTCTTCAGATGTTGTCTTACGAGTCAGAGTCTCTCTTTGTATCTGAAAGTAGAACGGCGACTGGAACATTGGTCTCATGAACTGAATCAGATCATGCTTGAAATCCCATTTGTGCATCAAAAAATTATAGATTTTACGCTTATGTATTTTCGACAAAACCCGTAATATTATAATACCCGCATGAATGTACGAATTAAATTCTAGTAATGTGTTATTTATTATATTCGGGTTGTAATATTAGGTTGAAGGTTATATTAGTAAAGTAACAGTTTTGAAAATTATATGGATCAATAATTTAATATTTATTAAATTGAATATGTACATGTAATTTTATATTTTAAATTATTAAAAATACATAATTAATCAACCATGTCAAAACTTATTTTATTTTATTTATTTAGTGAAATAAGTATATACAATAATGATTAAATATTTGGTTTTGCATAATCTTTATTAAAATTGTGAGGGAGAAGTTGCTATAAAGTGAAATACTGAAGTTATATAGAAAACATTTCTAACATGTGTTGGCCAAAAAAATCCTAACATGTCATAAAAATAGAACATGCTGAAAAGTTCATTAAGTTTATGTTATATGTATATTCAGAAAAAAATCCAAACTGAATATTTGGAAATACGTGATTTCAAATTTGGCAAAAAAAAGTATTTTTTAATTAACTAGGCATGGGCAAAAAAACTGAAACAAACCAAATCAATTCAACTGAGTCTAAAACGACCCAAACAAAACTAAAATATATATTTAAACTATTTGGTTTAAAATTTTATCAACCCAAATAATTTGGTCTGATTTGGTTTAAAATCAAATCGACCAAAAAATAAAATGTTTTTAATTAAATTAAATAAATATATTAATAATATTAAAATTTAATATATTTAACCATTTAACCTAAAAATAAACATAATTTTATAAATTTTACATTTATATGAATAAAATAAACACAATTTAAAATAAAATAATATGAATTTCATATATTAACATCAAAACCAAAAAATTGCTTATGATATTTATATTAGGTTTGAAGATAATAATATAAAATTATTAAATTACATATTCTATCTTTTTATATGATGTTTATTTTTATGTTTAAATATGAAGAAAATAATGATTTAATGTCAAATGGTGATTTTTTATGTTTTTATAAATTATTTTTTGTAACTAAGCTAGAACAAAAGTTACACAACTAAAAGATTAACTTGATTAAACTGAACAAACACAAACAAAAATAAATTAAACTGAACCTGAATACAAACCAAACTAAAATAATGTGGATTTACTTTATCTCAAATTTTATTAGACCAAAATAAACTAACTAAATTTCGTAAATCTTTTGATACCTAAAATTTTGGTATCCGGATTAATACACAAACTAAAAATTTTGCTCATTTCTAATACACTTAATTTTAAAACTGTGTTTATTAACACTTAAATTATGCTATTTTAATCAAAAATATTAATAAAATTGAAATAAAATAAAAAAATAAAAAAAATCTAAATTCAAAAATAAATCTGATTTGTTTTTTAATTTTTTTATTTTAAAATTTAAGAATGAAAATAACTAAATTTTGACAAAATTTTAAAGTTTAGAAAAATTTAATTTTAAATAAAAAATAACTTATTTTTAAAATTCATGAAACAAAATAAATTTAAAATTAAATTTATAACTAATATTATTAATATTTAAACATTGACGATAATTTTGTTCCTTTATTCCCATAACCTAAACCAAAATTTGTTTTTAGATTTTAAAGAATTTTAAAATTTTAGTTTGAAACTTACTAATATTTTTATTTAAAATATAGTTTGAGTATTAAATTAATCACAAATTTAAAAATAAGTGTATAAAATGAACGAAACAATTAGTTTGGATATTAAATCGTGTAGTAAAATAATTTGAATGTTAAAAAGTTTAATGAAATTTAGTTGGGTATGTTAATGGAATTTTCCCTATTAGAATGCATCATATTTAATTGGTTAGTTAAGAACAGGTTGTGATTTGTAATAATACATCGTGGTGATGTATCTTGGTTAGTTAAAATTAGGTTACTTTTGTAAAAAGTTATATTCCGAATTGTTAATTGTATCTTGGTTTAGTAGTGTTTGCAGGGCCGGCTCATATGAGGGGACAAGCGGTTCGACCGCCCCGGGCCCAAGCTCGTGTCCCTCTATATATTAGAAGTTAAGGGTTCAATTTTTTTTATAAATACATATTTTTACATAAAAAAATAAAAAAAAATAATAGAATTGAAAAAGGTCCAAAAATATTTGATATGTATAATAGTTTTATTTACATTACAAAATATATCAAAATATTACTAATTTATTTTTAAAACATCAAATAAATATAAATTTTAAAAGGTAAAAAAAAATTGTCCTAGGACCCTTAATTGGGTTAACCCGGTCTTGAGTGTTTGGTATGGATTCGATGTATTAACCGGCGATGATGGTGTTGATCTAGATGTCTTTTTATAATTTTATGATATTTTGGTTAAACAAATAACTATTTATTCTGATAGTGATGATTTTAGAAAGAAATAGGAAGGTTAGTATTAATGTATCATTCACGTGATTAAAGTGTGGTTTAATAATATACATGTAAACCGATTTGGTTCAAAAATGAAATGAGAGGTGTCAAACGAAAGCATAACTGATTTATGTTTGATTTCATTTTATTTCAAAAATTATTGAGTTTTAGTTAATCGAATTGGTTAGGTTAAGTGACAATGTAAAATGATTAAAAAACCATTAATGATGGACTTAAGGTTTAGTGTTAATTTCAGTAGAAGAAAAATTAATATTTCACATAAAAGTAATAGTTATTTTTTAAGTGTCCTTTAGTTTTAATAGGATACATGGTTGTCAATACAAACTTATCAGCATAGCGACTGTAATGGATTTATGGATGTGTCATATTAAAAAAATATATATATTCCTTTAGTTTCATATTACTTATCGTTGTTGTAGGAAAAAAATTACTTCTTCCGTTTCATATTACTTGTCGTTCTAGGTTTATGCACACATATTAAAAAAACATATGATTTTGTATATTTCCAAAATAAAAACACAATTACCTATACACCTAACCATATTTTAACCAATAGAAAAATAAAATGAAGAATTTTATTAATCAATTTTACATTAAAACTCTAAAATGACACTTATTTTGAAATACTTCCTCTGTTTCATATTACTTGTCGTTGTAGAGAAAAATTTAGAGTTTCAATGCAAAATTTATTAGTAAGATTTTCCACTTTATTTTTTTATTGGTTGAAATATGGTTAGGTGTATAGGTAATCGTGTTTTTATTTTAGAAATATACAAAATAATATATTTTTTTTAATATGCGTGTATAAATCTAAAACGACAAGTAATATAAAACTGAAGAGTATTGTTTAGCCTGGAGTAACATGTACCCTGTGTGATTTGTTTTTTGTGTGTGACAAATACGGTACATCATGGGTCAATCTAGAAGGTTTTTTAGTGCGTGCACGTGCCGCATCCCACTAGTATTTGGGACCTATCACTGATTTACTGGTGGATATTAGACTTCAGCGACCAGCTTGTTTTTTAATTTGTCGACAAAAACGAAGAAAACGTTTCAAATTTTCGGATGATTTAGTTATGAACAATTCTCTCAAAAACTCTTTTAAGTTTTTGTCAATTAAAATAGTTAAATATATATATATATATATATATATATATATATATATATATATATATATATTTTAATTTGAAATACACCTCCAAAATTTCACCTCTTAACTATAAATCTTAAGTTTTGATTAGTTAATCATATTGATAAAAATATTTATTTACCTCTTTAATGAAATATTTTGATCATTTTATTTCTTAGGTGCTATTTTTGTAAAAATAAATTAAAAGAAGTTATCCTAGATAATTTCTCTTTAGAGTTATTAACTATTTTAGTCGTTATTATTTTCTACGGCAAACACTATACTAAAACTGAACGAGGGAGAAAATGTTCGTAAAGAATCTAACTCCATAAATGCTCCTTGTCCTAAAATCAAGAAAAACCTAAAATCTTGACGGCGTCGCATCTCGTTCTCTTTGACATCAGCAATGTCTTTTGATGTCGGCAGTGTTTTTTGCCACAAGTGTCGAATCTTCTATTATGTTTGCTATTTTTTATCTCTTTTTCTCGTGTCACCGGTTTCTCCTTCTTCTATGTTTGTATTCTAGTTATATCTCACTATGTCGTTTCTTCAGTCTCCATCATCGACGCCATTTATCCTGCTACACTCCTCGTTATTGTTTTTTTGTCTCAGAGTATCTAAAACCATCGGATCTGCTCAAACCGTGTGTAGACACTTTTTTGTCGTCCGGCTGTGCCTTTCTCTCCCTCCGGTTTGAGTTACTCTCGGACAAGGAAGCTCCTCTATGCCACGTTTCACCATGTTTCATCAAGTCAGAGCTCAGATCCGAAATCTCTTCTCTACTTCGTCGTCTTTCCAGACGAACAACCGCAGTATCTTTCACCTCCGCCTTTACCTCAACTCATATGCCTCTCCTCTTCACATTTTCTTATGTCACGTCTGACCACCACATCCCCATGTCATCGACACAACAACATCTGAACAATGTCTCGAGAAAATCCTAATTAGGGTGTTTTGTGTCATATGTGCATGTGTCATATGAGTCTGGATTTATTTTGATTGGCCTCTTATGTGGATATGTTTGGGCTTAGCCCATAGTTTTGATTCTAAGAGTCCAACATCAAAGTTTCTTGAAGTTGTACCATCGATGACTTTTAGTGTAGTCCTACTCCGGCAGTCTCTCCACATCTCACTGCAATGTCACCTGAATTCAGCATCTCCCGACTTTGTCAATTGTGATCCTTCAGAGTATCGTTGACGACTATGTGTGTAGTCCTACTCCGGCAGTCTCTCCATACTGCACTGCAGTGTTGGGAGATCCAGACACTTTTAGAGACGGTTTTCAAATGTTCTCAAAACCAACTGGTTGGGTTCTTCGACGTCGTTTTCAATTTCTTTGTGTTCTTTCTAACGCTAGCTTTAAGACTACAAGTGAAGATCTTCTACGGGTTTCTTCTCTCCCTAACCACCTCTATCTTTCGTTATGTTTTAGTTATGTTAGTTTCCCAGCTTACCATCGAGTATCTCTCCAATTGTAATCGACTCAGTCTATCAGACTTTTAATTTTAATATAAGCTTTGGTTGTTCAAAAAAAAAAATCTAACCCTATTTCATTTTTCTCTCCAAAATAAAATTTAATAAAAATACTTTAATTTTATTACATTTTTCATTCTATAATAAAATAAAAATAGTTTCACCATATAAATTAAATAGTAATTTATTTATTTTTCATTATTTTTTTTCTATTTTAAACAGAACAAATATAGAATAAAATTGATCAGCTCTATTGTAAAATTATTTATTTTGAAAAGGATAGAGTAACACATTGGAAATGCTCTTATTTTAATGTTTACTAAACCTTTTTGTTCCAAAATATTGTAATTTCATAACTTGGTGATGGAGCTTCAAAAAGTCAGCTAAGCATAAAACTATGTTATCATATTGTAATTGCCCGCAAGGAATTACAATATGTTATCATGTTGTAATTTCCCTCAAGCAATTATCATATTGTAATAGCCTAAAAGTATCATCACACAAAGAAACACCTATCTGTCAATTTAAAATTCATTAAAATAAACAAGAAAGTAAACAGAAATGTAAAATTCAACCCACTTCTAGTTTTAACGCCTCAAGTATTCATTGGATTGATGGATTCTTTGGATTTGATGTCTTAATTAACTCGAGATAAATATGGTCATTTGATATTAACTAATAAGTGCGAATGTAACGTCCAACCAATAACCAATGGCCAAATACCACATATATAATTTAATAATAAAATGTCATTGACTTATTGCCCTTTTGTTTACTTATACATAAATAATTGATTCAAACAAAATTTGTATAATATATTATCAACTTCATAAGCATTTAAAAAAAAAAGCATTGTAAAATCATATATATATATAAAAAATTCTTTTGTCAAACTACCAATAGTAGAAACTAGAGATATGATATATTTAGACAACGTTTTGCAATTTCTATCAACTGAGAAACCAAAGATGGAAATTGTCTCAGAAAACCTGTTCTTGCCATTTTGCTTAATCCTATCATGTTTCTTTATTTTTACCACCGTAAGATACCGACAGAGCTCTACCCGATCCGCCATGCTGCCTCCTGGACCTCCACGGTTACCGATCATAGGTAACATTCACCAAGTCGGTAAACTCCCACACCGTTCATTCGCGGACCTCTCGAGAACATATGGACCAATCATGCATCTAAAGTTTGGACGTTTAAACACAGTGGTCGTAACTTCACCAGAAGCTGCAAGAGAGGTTCTAAGAACACACGATCATACCTTGTCTGGCCGTTACTCTCCTAACTCGATACGTTCCATTAATCACCAAAACGTTTCCGTTGCATGGATTCATCCGTCGACGCCCCGTTGGAGGTAAAAATCTACTATCGATTCTTTTTCTATGGGATTTTTTTATATTTTCTCTTGAGTTTTGCTACTAAAAATTTGGATTGTTTCTATCAAATGCATATAGTTGTATTTGTGGTTTTTAGTAGTTAAGGCGCTTTTTTTTTTTTTACATTTTAAGAAAATATTTATGTCTTCAAATATTTATATAGTTGCGTTTATAATTTAAAACTTATAAATATAGTGTATTTTCTTATAAATTATACGGTCATATTTTTTTCGTATATTTGGGTTTGTTTTTGCAAATGCTCGGTTTGTTTTTGCAAATGCTCTTTTTAACACAACTAAAAATTATACGATCATGATGTTTTCCGTATGCCTTTGTAAAAACAAACGCAAATACACCACAAATGTTTTTACCACAACTATCTTTTTTAACATTTAAGAAAATACACTATATTTATAATTTTAAAATTCTATATATACCACAACTATTCTTTTTACTACAACTAAAGACCGTATAATTTTTAGTTGTAGTAAAAAAAAAATTAGTTGTTGTATATTTGCGTTTGTTTTTGCAAAGGCATACGAAAAATAAAATGATTTTGTTTTTGCTTTTCGTGATTACTTTTACTGCAATCTTCCAATATGTTTATATGGAAATCTTGTAAGATAATTATTAACCTGATAATTTATTATTATTATCTGTCAAGTTAATTTATTAATATGCAACTGCAAGCATAAAAATCAAACGCAACCTAAGACCAGTACATAATCAAATAGTTGTAATGTTATGTTTCAGACTGTTGAGAAAGCTGTCGGCGACTCACCTATTCTCACCGCAACGTATTGAAGCAACTAAAGCTCTGCGGATGGAAAAGGTGAAAGAGCTTATGAGCTTCATGGATGAAAGCAGCGAGAGAGAAGAAGCTGTTGACATTTCTCGTGCAGCTTTCATCACAACTCTTAATATCATATCGAACATTATATTCTCGGTTGATCTCTGTAGCTACGGCTCGGAAAGTTCCAATGGATTTCATGACTCAGTTATTGGAGGCATGGAAGCTGCTGGGAGTCCAGACCTTGCTAACTTCTTCCCGTTTCTTAGGTTTCTTGATCTGCAAGGTAATAGCAAGAAGATGAAGTTCTGTTCAGAGAGGTTGTTTAAGGTTTTCCGAGGCTTCATCGATATTAAAACTGCGGAAAAATCAAAATCATTGGGGAATGATCCAAAAGATGCTTCCAACAGAGATTTTTTGGATGCGCTTCTCGATCTCACCCTAGGGGATGAAGCCGAACTCGACAACAATGATATTGAACACCTTCTTTTGGTAAGTCCTACTATCCCGGACCGGCTTAACCCAATTAAACCAATTAAAGACTCTAGGATAAAAATATTTTAAAAATAAATCAGTAATATTTTATATATTTTGTGATGTAAATAGAACTATTATACATATAAAATATTTTTGGACCTTTTTCAATTCTACTAATTTTTTTTTCTATGTAAATATATATATTTGTAAACAAATTTGGACCCCTTAACTTCTAATATATGGGGGAATACGAGCTTGGACCCGGGGCGGTCGCACCGCTTGTCCCCACTTGTTAGCCGGCACTGCTACTATCTTGCACATATAATCGAGGCATTAATCTTAGTATTTCAACAAATCATAGATGGATATGTCAAAAACATGGTGATTTAATTAAATAAAGACATTTTTGGACCTATGTATTAAGTTGGAATTGCATAATCTGTTTCTAAATATGTATGAAATGCTGAGCTCACACATATGTGATTATATGTCAGGATATGTTTATAGCAGGCACAGACACAAGCTCTAGTACCCTAGAATGGGCAATGGCAGAGTTACTTACTAACCCTAAAACGATGGTGAAAGCTCAGGCCGAGGTCGAACGTATGATAAGCCAAAATGGGTTCGTTCAAGAGCCTGATATATCAGAATTGCCATATATACAAGCTGTTGTGAAAGAAACTTTCCGTTTGCACCCGGCTGTTCCTCTTCTCCTCCCACGGAAAGCGGAAACGGATGTAGAGGCCCTTGGATACATTGTCCCTAAAGATGCTCAAGTTTTGGTGAACGTATGGGCCATAGGACGAGACCCGAACGTGTGGGAGAATCCGACCCGGTTCGAGCCAGAGAGGTTTTTAGGGGAAGAAATTGATGTGAAAGGTAGAGACTATGAGTTAACACCGTTTGGAGCTGGACGAAGAATTTGTCCGGGATTGCCTTTGGCTGTGAAGATGGTATCTCTTATGCTTGTTTCTCTTCTTTATTCCTTTGACTGGAAGCTTCCAAACACCGTCGACATGGATGAAACCTTTGGTATTACCTTGCACAAGGCCAACCCGTTACATGCTGTTCCTGTTAAAAAAAATCGCCACTAGTTAAACATTTGTAGTGGTTTTTTAGTTAACAATGGTTATATGTATTGAAATTTTATAAATTATTTATCTCATTAAATGAACGGAATGCATTGGGGAACGCATTTTGTAAAAATAATATGTCACATTTTATATAATTGCTTTTGAGGATATAGATATGTTACAAAATTATCTTGTATGCTGCTATATTCTTTTCATTAATAATATTTAAAATATGTATTTGTTTTATAGCTTTGGTTATAATAAAATTACAAATATGTCAATTTTAAATAAGATATATGTCTTATTATCAGTTTAGCTAAGTTATTTAAATTTTTTAAAAATAATTGAATATTTGAAACTAATTTAGACGCAAACACATTCTAATCTAATCATTTACTAAATTTATTAAGTAACTTATAACGATAAGTCAAATATTCATGATTTATTTGAAAATATATCAGATGTGTATAGTTGAAAACATGATTACATTGTAATGCCTTAACATATTTTTTAGCATATCACACACATTCTTCTTTTCTTATTCCCCTTTTATATCTTCTATAAAAGGAAAGTATTTATAAAAAATTACACTCTTATAAATTAAGAAGCAGATTTTGGTATAAAGTACACAAATTGAAAGAATTTCAAATTGTTTTTCCCTCCCAAGTATCATCATGGAATACATCATGGACCTATAATGTCAATTAGTAGTATTATTATTTTTAAGGTAAGTATTCAGCAGATTCAATTACTTCAGAAGTAATAAGAATAAAATCTTTCAAAATTGTATTAATGCTCCAACTCTAATTATCTCATCACGTAATGAGTCTAAAATCATCTTTATCTATGGATTCATTTTCCAAAACAAAAACTTCAACTTTGAATGTAAATGATTTTAATAATGGTAATATAGCGAAAATGTGTAGAACGCTGAAATTATAAAAATTGTTCCAATCACCATAATCATATGAAGACTCATCAATTCTTACACAATAACAAGATATAGTCTCATTCACCATATTAACTGTAAAATTTGTATACATAATTAAAGCTATCAAACCATTTAACAATATATAATGTTTGTTGTTAAATACAACAACAGCAAGCATGTAACTTAACAAGTAGCATTTACAGTAGAACATATTGGGTAACATTAGTTAGTGGTCCTTATCTAAATTCCATTCAGGAATCAAATCAAATATGTAAGTTTCTTAATATAACTATTAAATGACAATTTGCCAAAAATGACTTACAACTTGATTTTCAATATAAAAATGTATCTCAAATTCAATCAAATATAAAAGAAACCTAAAAGTCTAATGAAATTATAAAAACCTCTTTATTACCAAATAAAAAATTAGTATTGAATTTTACCATTATAACCTTTTGCGTGAGAAGATTTTTTGTAAGTCTTCTCGTACAGTAGATCTTTAAAATAATTTAAAAATTTTATAAAAAAATATTTTGATAGGAAAAATTGGAATAATGTAACAATAAACATTTATAAATAATGTAAATTTAGTTTTACTAAAATTGAATTACTTTTAATATAGATGAGTGAATGTAGATTTAGTCATGATAGTCTTTGTTTTAGGGTTTGGTAACATATGTTGTAGTGTTGTTGGTATTTTTAGGATAAAATTTTGAAATCTTATCTTTTACTTTTTTTTTTAATTTGACTTATATGTGTTTAGTGACTATCTAATAACTTGATTTAAATACTTTTTAAATTTTTTTAAAGTATAATGAAGTGTTTTTTGCTTAGTTATTTGATTATACGATCTGGAAGACTCACATAAGACTTCTTTGGAAAGTCTTCTGACATATCCCACATAAATTTTAATAGAGTTTAGGGTTCGCACCTAAATTTTTTTAAAAAATAGGTTTTCCGCCTAACTCGAATATTGGATACTGTTCAAATATTTTGGATATTTAAATATATTCACTACCTATTTATTTTAGAAGATATATTAAAATTATACTAAATACTTATATATTAAAGTTAACCAAAAATATAAAAATATATATAGGGAAATACTTGAAAATATTCAAAAATATTTAAAAAAATTAAAATAGCATAAAATAACTAATTAATGAGAAAACAACCATTAAAACCTTAAACTTTCAAATTAAAGCAAAAAAACTTCAACTTGTGTTTGAGCCCAAAAAATCTCAAACTTTCAAATATTAGTCATTTTAACTCTCATATTTTGTTGATTTGGCTATTTAAGAAACATGAATAGTCAAATAATAAAATCGAAATATATGCTGTAAATATTTACATAAGCAAAATGACGTCGTTTGATCAATGTTTTTTAATCAGTTCTTAAAATGATGTCATTTAGAAAGTTAATAAACGTTTATTTTTAATCGATTTGAACAGTTGACTATTCGGATTTCTTAAATAGCCGAGTCAACAAAATATAAAAGTTAAAACGGTCAATATTTGAAAGTTGAAAATTTTTTTTACTCAAACATGAATTGAAAATTTTTTGGCTTTAATTTAAAAGTTCAAAGTTTTAATGGTTGTTTTCTCCTAATTTAATCAAACATTGCATACATATGTTTGGATAACGGCTATTTGAGCTACTCATTTGAATATAAATATTCTTAGGTACCTATTGAGTATCGGTTCAGTTCGGGTATATTGATCCCCGAACTACCCGACGCCTTGGACTCATTCTGCAGTTACACAAACATTTGTCTTTTTATACCACTCTCAAATGTTATGCTCCTTAAGAGAAAAGATTCATATTTTACATGTGGAAGTAATAAAAATGTAAGCTTTTATAAATATATGAATTCATGATTGATTCTCATTCTGTACAGACAATCTTATAACCATACTTCAATTCATTCTACAGGCAGAGATCATAACCACCTTCAACAGTGTGTCTGATCCTTATAGAGCAATGATTAACTTCCACCGAAACAACATTATAATTCTAGTTGAAACATTTTGGGTACAAGGAAGGCCTGTACATGGTTATATAGCATATAAATGCAAACCCATACATCACATACATGTTTGTGTTCAAAGACACCATAGTTGCTTGCAACATAAATCACCTCATGAAGAGTCTCCCTCTTTATTTCATAAACAAGGCAAAAGCCAAAAGTTGAAGAACATGTGAAGTTGTCTTTAATCTGTCATTGCATTGTCCAAAAGCTTACATTTTCGATATTATACGGCTTAGAGTTGCTTCTATAGATCCATGAGGTTCATCCGTTGGCAGGTAAACATCATCCTTAAACTGCAAAAGCAATATATCCGAAGCCATTCATATCTTGGAATGTCATCATAAAAAGACTACAAAAACATGAAGATTCTTACCTTAACCATTGAAGGGTTTTCCTTGGATGAAAGGTTTACAGGTAAGAAGTGAATATTTGGCATTTTAAGGTGAATCAATGCTACATCAGGGAACCTGATCATGTCAAAAGAACATGATGATCATGGTAAGAATCACACAAAAAAAGTGAAGATAATGTAGAAATATATGATGGTACCTTCTCAGTACAGCGTTTCCCATAAGATAAAGAGTGCGTTGGACAGAAGGGCTATACACACCGGTTTCTGGAGGACCAAAGAAAGTATCCATCAGAACTTTCTTTACTTCCATGAACTTCTCATTGAAGTAGAGTTCCTTTTTTGGGATGCTTGCAACAGACTCATACGAGTACCTGTCACCATGAACGTCTTCAAGAATCAATCACAAATAAGAAATGTATGTGTCAGGCAGAATGTTGAACTCATACCTCCAAGATGCATTCACTTCTGTGGCAAGCATTCTCTCTCGAGTTTCAGGCAGAATGGTGTACTTGTCTCTCACAAACTTCTCAAATCCTGACTGCTCATTTGCATAAAAGAGGCTTTTGTGAACAATCAAGTATCACTATCTTTCCAAACTAGATGGACATATAATAACATCATTTCACTCTTCTTTGTATTTTCTCTCCCTCAAGTTCCTAAGTTAGAGGAGCAGACTTATATCTCTAAAACGTTATGACAGGAATAGTGTTCAACATTGTGTTTCCTTTTCTCATAGAGTAGACGGGCAACAACTAATCTATAGCATAGGAAAAAGTATGGCTAAGAGGTTAAACGACAAGCACGTCAATAAAGAAAAAAAAACACACTAAAAGAGTTTTTTTGCAAACTACTAACTCTCTGTAATAGTAGCCAAGAGACATCTAAGCCGCTATTATAACAGTGACAATACAGAGAATTCAACACCTTTTGAACAGTATGTATCAGCAGAAAAAACAAAATGCTGGGTACCTGGGTTGTCTTGAGCAGAGCTAGTCCTGCAACACCAGAAGTTAAGCTTAGTGTACCAGATTTCTGTACTGTAGCCTCCACAGTATGGTTCTCTGACCCAAGCTTGAAACCTTTAAACAAAACAAAACAAAAAAAAAACCATTGTTGAGAAACTTAATCAAACCATAGCAAAAACTGGTTACAGAGAAGAAAAAAAAGTCACAAAACGGACCATGTAAATGGGGTTTTCCATCAATGTGTACACGCTCCCATGGCTTCTCAATGATATTAACAATCGCAGTGTAAACCTTGAACAATAAACAAGAAATGAGATGGATACACACACGTAACAAGCAGAGTGTATATTGAGCTGATACCTGAGGATAAAAGGAGCAAAAGTGATTCCCTAAAAGTATTGCAAATTCCTCTACAGAGAGACGATCTCCACACTCTTTCGCCTTGACATAAACCTTTTGATTCAAAACATAACAGACCAAAGTAAGTTGGATATGTTCCAATCATTCAAAACAAGAACAAGAACTAAGTTGGTGACACTCGAACATAGATCTCCAGCCTCAAGATCAAACAAGTTGTTTCATTACAATGACCCTATGATCTATAATCCAAGACCAAGCAGGGACAGATTATAAACTATGATCAGAAGTAACTGAAGATCAAGAAGAAACAGTAAGATGATGTAATAAAAAAACATCAAAGCTTTTGTCTTTTTGAATCAAGATTAGTCAAAAAGTTCTCTTTTTTTGTGAGTCAATATGAACTTACGGTGTTTTTCATGGTATCGGTAGCGACGATGTCGGAGTTATCATCACGGTGGTAAGAAGAGAGGCAGTGAGAGAGAAGACTGATGCTAACGTTCCATTCAACAAAGTGATGGGATCCATCGAAGCCTTGACGCCAAACTCTCCCAACTCTAACTCTCGCCTTGCCATGTCTTTGATCCACTCTCAACCCTTCTGCTGCTGCTTCTTGTGCCATTAAAACTGAACAGATGGTACGATTACTAGAGAATCAAAGGCCACACTTTCTGCAATTGCTTGGATGGTGGGGGAAGAGAGATGGAGAGATCAAATCGAATCAAAATCAATAATAGAGGGCAGGTTTGGTAATAGAAAGCGTGTTGGGATTTGATTGCAGACAGCACATGAACGCAGCTGAAAGCTGACGTGTGGACGGAATCTCTACGCGTTGTTTTCACGGACTTTCAGCTGGATATATACTATTTCTTTCCCGACAACAATCTTTAATTTTTTTTTTTTTTTTTTTTTTTTTTTTTGCAAAAACAGATACTAAAATTTCTGTTTAAATAATAGATTAAAATTTTATTAGTTTAAAGAGAAATTTTCTTAGATACCCTATTTTAGTTTGTTTTTCACAAAATAGTCTTTGAGGAAGAAAATGATCAGAATAGATTTTTTAAAAAGCTAAAAAATTTATTTATATGCATTTATATTTTTAGAGTTAACTAATTTAGACTTTAGGATTTAAAATTAAGGGGTGGGTTTGGGGTTAGGGTTTCAAATTTCAAAAATAAAATAAAAAAAATTTCAAAATTTCAAAAAAAAACTATTTTGATCATTTTATTTTTCGAAACCTATTTTTGTGACAAAAACTTAAAAATAGCTATTTAAGATAATTACCCTAATTTATGTGCTATTAATTTATATGCTATTAATTTTTTTTTGTTGATTAATAATATTCACATTTCAACAAAAAAATATAAATCAAAAATAGACAATAATAATTTACTTATTTATAAAACTATATTTTTAAAAGAATTCTCTTCTTAGGTTTATATTAAATGAATAATTTACTAATTTATAAAATTATAATAAAGTAACACTATTGAAATGAATAATAATTATATGTTTAGATACATCAACAATTATATGTTCGTTAAGTATTAAGAGTGTGAAGAATCTTAAAAGTATTATTTTATCTTTGAACAAAAAAAAAGAGGAAAACAATAAAATGGAAATGAGTTTTATGTTAGTTCTGTACAATTGTTAACAAAAAGTTTATTACTTTATTTTCTGAATAATCGTTTTTATTATATTTAAGAAATGGAAACGGTATTAGAGAAGATCCAATTTCAAAATAGAAAGTGAAATATGAATTTAGGTGTTAGTTTCCTTATGTTCATAGACGTTCGAAACATCTGCTTTCAATATTAATTATGCATTCCGTATGAACAATTTTGTACATCATAAACCATAAATCCCTCATGAAACAGATAGTCTCTTCTGTTAGAGAGAGAAAAATTCTTTTTTTTTATTGTCATCTATAGATTGATATTGATCATCAAAAAGTACATCAAGGTTCATACAACAACATTCCAACACAAACTAAAGTGGAATGAGCAACAAAAGACATTAGCTGAAAGACATAGGATACCCAAAGCCGGACATTCCACGGAGCCACGAGCCGGATAACACCAAAAGCAATAAAAACAAACCTAACCCGAAAGACTTAGAACATGACATTCACCTATGCTCAATTACTCCACAAAGCTTCAGACATTTCTCCCAGCAACTTTACAGAGAAAGCAAGCCACGAATTGATCATCCAAAATAGCCGGACGCTAGTACCACAACCATAGTGACGCCCACCAAAGAGAATCAGCCAAAAGTCACAACCGCAGCTTGACTAGAGCTAACATAGAGCTCCAAACCGCAAGAGAAACACAATCCCCAAATATGAACCAGCCATTTACTGAGAGAGGTAGACCATAGTCGCTAGGGTCCGCTTCAAGCACCAAACAAAGGCAAAGAAGCCATAGACAAAGCGACTTCACCACAGGCGATAAGACGCAGTTAACCAGATGCAACTCCACAGCCAAAAGCAATGGGAGAGATGTTTAGACACATTAACGCCAAGGGGTTAACAACATTACAAAGAAACCGAGCCATGAACCCAAACCCGTCGCTAAAAAGATGATTACTGAAGCTTAAGCAAGAAGAACAAGGGAGAAGAGCTTTGTTAGTCAAGAAGACCCAGCGACATTCAGGAACGAAGCAAAAGTCCGCTTAAACTAGAGAAGCACAACAAGGTGAAAATCTAAAATAAAAGCAAGGATAGAGGACTTTTCAACAAACTACAATGATCTAGAAAAGGATCTGAAAGATGAGCCACCACTGACCCGCTTAGAACCCACCTGAACATAACCGATGGAAGAATTAGTAACCCACATCAGAGCCGGTTTAATACTGCACCAAGAAAAATTATCTCTTCATTCTTATAAATCTTCAGAGGAAAGAAGATTTTTTTTGTTGACTTTTTTGTTGTAATATTTTTTTGATCAAGAGATTGAGTACTCTTTCCAAATCATGAGAAAACTCGTTGCAGTTTGAAGCAAAATTGAAGATTATCGAGGACGTCCATCCTTTGAAATGTCAAAGTTGGAAGCTCGGATTGGCGAGCTCTCGAGAGATCGAGGGAAGACCACAAGCTCCTTTCTTAAAGCAAAGAAGGCTAAGATCTCTAAAGCTTCGGAGGTGTGTCTCTTGTAACGTTAAATTCAAGGTGATGTAGGCTCGACGAGCTGTGGGACCGAGAGTGCTAAAGCTGAGTTAAAAAGCGCTTTATGCACTGAATTTCAGTTTTGTTTGGCAAGAATCACAACTCGTTGGACTCCATGATGGCGATTTGCAGTAAGGAAAATACTTTAGCTGTCATCAAAGGAAGCACCAACGAGGTTCAGCTGTTTCAGGGAGCCGAAGTCCCGCCTTTGAAGGGTGAAGAGACTAGATTGTTTGCTCGCAAGGAAGAGCTGCCAGCTATCGAGGGAGACTTTGCTGGTCTAAAGTCTGATTGCCTTCTTTCCCCTCTTTACGGCTGTCCCGTGGAGCAGGACCCTGCGAGGGTCAAGCCTTTTGATGCGATCGAGGGAGGCGGAGATGGCATAGCCCCAAACTTTGATGTAGTAGTGAGCGAAGTCGAGGATTTATCTTCGGAGGACAAATGAAGTTGTAGTTCCGTTCAGGACGTTTGATTTTTATGTTAGCGTTTGTTTTGACAAAGTGTGACCTATGTTTGTGTTTTGGGAGTGGCCATGTGTGGCTTCGAATCCTTGTTTTTTATGTGTTCCGTTTGGGTTTATAAAATTATGGTTTATCTCCTTTTAAGAACACAAGGGTAACTATACGCGAAGATAGAGGGAAAAAGTGAGAGTGGTCATCTCATTTATGTCGCTTAGCGGATCGTCATATTTATCGTTATGTAAGATGAGAATGCTCGTAGGTTTTTAGTTTGCGGAATCTCATAAACGTACAAATATAAGTGAAGGAATAAATTATGGAATCTTGTATCGGTATGTTGATACTATGCCACGAGATGTGTAAGACTAGTGTGATGGATTGAGGATAAGACCTAGGTTTAAGATGAGAATGATCACACATTGATCCCATTAATAGGTAAATTACATGTGATCCCATTATTCACCTACAATTTTGCCCAAATATTAAAAAAAAAAATTGAAAATAAAAGATGGCAAGATGGATTTTATCAGCATCATTGTCCATTGAATTTAAGATTTAAAAAAGATTTAGAGAAGAGAGAAATGAGGGAAAAAGAGATCGGAAAAGACTTTGTACCTATGTATGCAGGTTTGCAGGAGTTGAGTTCATGTGTCCTTTGATCGATACTCTCAAGGTAAAGTCTGCACTTATTTTTATGCTAAGAAATGAGATCAGTAGCGGGGTGAGTCAAATTAGTATTTGTTGAGTTGCTGACAAATGGGTTTGGTTGCTACACTAGAATAAGGCATATAAAATTTTCCTTGATTAGCATTAAATGATGCGGTTGCAATATAGTAGGAGTGATACTTATCTTTATATATTATGAGAATCCTTGCTTTTCAAACCTCTTTCACATGCTACCTTTGTTTTGCTTGAGGACAAGCAAAATATTAAGTCTTGGGGAGTTGATATACCATGGATTTTACCTCATTTAGACCATGGTATATGTCCTATTTATAGTCTATTATATGGGTTTGGAGTTTGTTTTAGAGTGTTTTCAGGTCCAGGTACGTTTTGGAGAACTTTGGTGATTTTGGAGTCTTTTGAGGTGCGAACTGAACATATGCATCATATGTTTAGATATGGATGGAGACCTTACCATGAGGCAATTGAGCTGATATTTTGACATAAGATATAAATTTTAGTTAACTTTCCAATTCCGCCGATTTGAGGTCAATCCATCAGTTAGATCTAAAGTTATACCTATTTTACTGAAGAGTAGTATGTCTGCCTCGCGAGAGAAAACTGCTGAGGAGATGAAGGAATGTTGATCAACGGTACACCCTTGGTGTCGATCGACGGTGATGCTAGAACGCGGGCCTAACCTATTTTATGAACAACTGAACCCCATAAGCCACCATAAGTTACGAGAATATCCTTGGATGACTTAAACCCTATTTATATGTTTTCTAAGCCATTTTTGACGGTTAAGCTTTCTTTTATTCATTGTTCTTAGGTTAGGAGAGAAGAGAGGAACTCCTTCGAAATCCTCCTAGAACTCATTTGGTTTCTTATTTGGTTTTATCTATTTTATATCTATTCATCTATGATTTTTATGACAAGTATCATGTGTGAGTAGATTCATCTTCTAAGGTTAAGTTTTCTAGGGTTTTGATGTTCTTCTGATTTATATAACTGCTAGGGTGATTTATTGTGTCCTTCACAGGATTTTTCTTACTGCTTGTTTCTAGAGTAAGAGCATGATTAACCCTAGAACCCCATTTGGGGTTCTAGTTTTTTTGTTTTTTTTTTAATTTGATTTTTTATTTAAAAAAAATAAAAAAAAAATCTGAACTAATCACGGGTCGCCACGTGTCAATGGGACCCGCAAACAGTGCAAGAAACTCTTAAGAACCGGTTCTTATTTAAGAGTTTTAAGAACCGATTCTTACACTATTCACGGGACCCATCCCTCTAAGAACCCCTCTAAGAACCCCCTTTAATCATGCTCTAACTAGCTAGAACCCTGATCATAAGATAGTTAGGCGCATGCGAGAGCATGGTCTATTACCTAAATTGAATCATGCTGAGCTAGGTTCTTAGATACATGCGAGAGCTGGTCTAGACATCTAGTGAACATATCGATTAGAGCGATAACGCTTTCCTAAGGAAGCGCCGATCGACGCTCATACCATAGCATCGATTGACGCTCGATCCGTGTTAACATGTGAGAGCTGAAACACTGGACTTGGTCAATATATTAGACTCGCGGCGAGAGTTGATCGTCTTTTGCATTAGATATCGAGTTCTAGGATCAAACCCTCAGCATCTATAAATTAAGTTCTAAAACCTGAATGAAACCCTAAGTCTAGCAACCCATCCTTCCATCACAAACAACTCATTAATATATTGAATAACTATTTGTTCACCTTGCTTTACTTTATTTATTGCATTAATAACCTATTTACCTAGCTTAATCGTGATTGATTGAGTTTATTGTATGCCCACACTCCCTGTGAATTTGATCCCTAAGTACTACAACAGACTCTCTTATTTGAGAGAGTAAAGTTACTCCTTAGTTAACCATCTTTGATATTCCATAGAGACCCCTTGCTGATCCAATAGAAATTTCAAACTTTTTTGGTATATATGTACAATGAATTTGTGACCCAGTAGATAATGTCTCCATTTTAACACGGCCAATACGATAGCCATAAGCTCTCTCTTGTAAATGGGCTTCAACTGCTCTACATCAGTCAATGATTTGCTGAAATAAGCAATCGGTTTGCCCTTTTGCATGAGTACAGCACCTAACCTGAACCATGAAGCGCCTGTCTCGATGATGAAATTATTGTTAAACTCAGGCAGTGACAACACTGGAGCTTATGTCATAGCCATGTTCATTTCATCAAATGCTGCATGCGTTTATGTATCCCACTTGAAACTGTCCACCTTAAGCAAATTCGTTAATGGTCTTGCTATGGAACCATACGATCTTATAAATCTTATGTAGTATTCTTTAGTGAACTTAGGTACAGGCCAGACAGTCATTGCTTTAGTCTTTTCTGGATCAGTAGGAATCTCTTTGGAAGAAATGATGTGACCGAGATAATCCACATGTGGTTGGTTAAACAAACACTTCTTCTTGTTGACGAAAAGACTTTTCTCCTTAAGCCTCTACAATACTTTTTTTAAATGAATGACATTTTCTTCCTCTGTCCTGCTATAGACCAAGATATCATCGAAGAAGACCAATACAAATTTCTTCAAGAATGGCTTGAACACATCATTCATTAATGCTTGAAAAGTGGCATAAGCGTTTGTGAGCCCAAACGGCATGACCAAGAACTCGTAGTATCCCTTGTGCGTTCTAAACGTTGTTTTCTCAATGTCCTCCTCCCTCATTTTTATCTGGTGATATCCTGATCTGAGATCCAATTTAGAAAACACTGTCAACCCATTCAATTCATCTAGTAACTGGTCAATGATCGGAATCGGACACTTTTCAATTACCGTAACTTTATTAATTGCTCTGTAATCATTGCATAATCTCCACTCTCATGCTTTCTTTTTAACCAGCAAGACCAGACTAGCAAAGGGACTTATGTTTTTCTTTATCAGACCTGCTGACAACATTTCAGCTATCATCTTCTCAATTGATTCCATGTGCGCATGCAATTATCTGTAAAGACGTACTAATATTGTGCCATACCCTTCTATCAGCCGAATAGCATGCTCGAACCCACATTTTGGAGGAAATTTTTTAGGTTCTTTCAATACTTCATCAAAAGCCTCCAACACCGTTGTAATATTGTACGGTATAGTGTTTTTCTTATCTTCTTCTACAGTACACAACATATGTTTTTGATCCATCCACTCAATTCCTGAATCAATGTATGAAGCTGTCTATGTTGGTTATGTAACTGCATATCTTCGTATAAAGTCACTCGTCCCTCTACAAACGAAAATTATTGATACTCCCAGTAAATTTCACTTTTCACCAATGTGCTCAACCCTGAACACAAGATGATATATGCACAACCCGGTTCAAGAACCGCAAAGTTTGTTGTTATCCTGATGGACTGAATTTGAAGTTGAATTCCTTACAAAACTTTGCTCCACTCACCCGTATCTATGTACTAATGATCACTGTCATATCTCGAGCCTTGCTTGGAACCAAATGAGCTCTTTGAACTGTAGATGGCGAGTAAAAATTGTGGGTGTCTCCACTGTCAATAAGAACCACCACTCTCAGCTTGCCAATCTTTCTGAGAAATTTTGTTGTTGTCGGCGAAGACTAGCCCATGAAAGTGTACAATGACAACTCAATAACCTTTGTTGTGGTATCATGAATCTGATCAGAAGCATCCTGAAACTCGTCTTCGATTAATTCCATTTCAACTCCTTGAGTTACAATGAAACCTGAAGTTGCTTGTTTCTGCAGACATCCATTCTTCTTCTTGTACTCATACTCAACATCATAAAACTTCACCTCACCAGTCTATTTATTGATACCCGGTTTATCCCATGATTTTGGAAATGATTCTGTAACATGTTGTCTGCTTTTCCAGCTCTAATTCCCACTCATATGCACTAATTTAAATTGAGGTTGAACCAACTTTCTACCCCCTTTAACTCTTGTAACTTTTGATTGATAAATAATTTACATAACTCGCTATCCTCCATCATGATGATTGTTGCAATATGATCAGGTAATGACTTAGGCTACTTCATCTTTATTATCTCTTTCATCTCCTTTTTCAATCCATTGAAAAGATGTTAATCAAATGCTCCTCTTCTACATGAACATGAGAAGCTAGATTTTGAAACTTTTTCACGTATTTTGCAGCCGTACCGGTTTAATCCCAAACAATCTCTTTTCCGAAGTCTTCTCAAATGATTCTGCAAACCGAGCCAACATACGACGCTTGAAGTCATGTCAATCATAGAATCTTTTGTATTCAATCTCGTAGTTATACCAACTCAAAGCATCTTCTTCCAAACTCATCGAAACCAAATCCAATCTCGCCGCTGGATCATGCTCAGTCACTCGAAAATATATTTCTACGCTCGTGATCCAACCATACAGATTATGGCCACTAAACATCGGCATTTCGACCTTGCGCAACAATTTCTCACGATTCTCATCCTTCACATCTACATTCTGATAACCTAGCTCGTTATTCATCTGGTTCCATTCCAATATCGGAGGTAATACCTGAGAATCCAAATGAATCGGTGGTGGTAGATCGGAACTAGTTATCTCCTTTATCGGATGTTTGTCAAGCTTCTTCAGAATCAATTGCACTGTCTTCTCCATCGAATCGACTTTACTTGATAGACACTCATCCATATTCTGTATGCGTTCATCGATAGCTTCGACTTTCTCAGAAGTTACTGCGATTGACTGTTCACTGATTGTACATCATTTTCTGATTATTTCGAGTTGATCTTCGAGGCGCGCCGCATGATGGTCGATTTCTCAGATCCGTTGAGCTGGATCATCATGTTGGAACTCCGATTGTCCTTGCCGTGAAGTCATCTCAATATTCGAAGTTGCTCACCACACCAAATAATATAAATAATTCTGTATATTTCTTTGTAAAAGTACTGTTTACAACTCTCTATACGAATACACGTAACAAAGCTCAAAGAATAGGGACTATCTCTAATTTTATTTTTTTCAATGCAGTAAAAACCCAACTTCATTATTGACTGTAGTTCGCTTTACATAGTAGCTGAGCTAACCCAACAAACTAACAAACTCCTAAAGATCCAGTAACTAACTAACTGACGAGTCAAAACCGTTATATTTCCACGTCATTAGTCTTAGCTCGTTCTCATCTCTTCATTCAATTATGCCCCGCCTCTCATTCTCTTTCTTACATACCTCCTCCAATGCTTATCAAGGAGCTGCATAAAAGTTTTCCAAAACTTCAAAAGAACTGCTGCACTATCAGGTTTAGCACCTTCGGCTTTCATGGACGTATCAGTGCTGACGAGATTCAGCAACAACTTGAGAGTTTCCCATTGTTTTTGATACCAACCTTAAGATAGACACATATTGTATTGACACACAAACCAAGATTGCTTGGAAGAGTCAATGGAGTAGTATTCCATCCCACAAAAGCAGCATCCACTTGATACTCAACAGATACTCGGTATGAATTATAACTAAATTAAACAATATTGAGTACGAAGCTAGAAAAGGTTTCAAAATATTTTTATTTATTTATTCAATGTTATTCAACCTGAAACAGCTTGAGGCTGGAGTTGCATAGAGTACAGATAAACAAACGCCATACATATTACAATGTTACAGCTTTAGACATGAAGCCTTCATGGATTGCTGCATACATTCATCTGAATCATTTTTCTTCTTACATTTTCATATCATTCGCTTGTACTTCCCTTGAGGTTTAGCCTCGAGACCATATTCTCCGTCCTCTGCAACAAAAAAGATCCCCAAAAACATTTGTGAATATATTAATAATATGGATAACAAAATGAAACACTAACCTGTTCAGAATGAGGAAGATACTTCCCATCAAGTGTCACGACGACACGGTTATTACCATCCACTCCTTTAACTTTGTCCACGGAGCAATAGAAGTCTATAGCCGACATGCTAAATATACACACAACAATGTAATTAAAGGCTCAGCTTTAAAGATACAAATAACAGAGACTCAAAGGTTTCTATTAGCTATCTTATTTGCTAAGAGGAACAAACTTTCACTTCAATCCTTAGCAAATGAACAAAATACAGAGCAAATGACTATACAAAGTCATGATCCTTTTGAGTGACCATAAAGACTCAGACTTTACATACTAAGAGCATAGTGAGAGTCCACTCGTACTAATACAATACTACTAATAAGAGTCATTTTCATAAATATACACTGTATATGATCATAAACACCAGAGAAGAAACATATATTTTGATAAAGCAAGAAACTTTCACTTCAATCCTAAGCATATGAGCAAAAAACAGAGGAAATGATTCTATACTACATCAAGATCCCTTTACAGTGACCATAAAAACTCAAGACTTTACATACATAGTGAGATTCCATTCATACCAATACAACAATACCAAGCATAGTATGAACTTACATGCCGTCGCCAAAATCTTCGTTGATGATCTCCTTTATACTCTCACCGAAATGCATCACTGCTTCATTCAACCTATAAAAAGCCATCAACTTTAAAACCCAGAAACTAATAAACTTCGTGGCAAAGGAAGAAGAATAGAAAAACCTGTAGATGGTGGGTTCTTGGATGAGGTTTGGATCATATGATCTCCACGGCGGAGACATCATGGCGGCGATGAGTTCGTCGGTAAGAGCAGGTAAAGCTTCACGGAGCTTGGGGACTGTGTCCGGTTTGAGCTGGGCTTGGCGACGGAGAAGCTGAGCCACGTAGACGTTGGTCAGACCTGTCTCCGCCGCTAGTTGGCTGTAAGTCTTGCCGGAGGCTGACTTCACGGTGAGAAGGAGATTTGTAACACTCTGCTTCGTCGCCGCTTCCATTTTTGACCAAACAAGTGGAGTAATCACTTTTCTCTTCTCACTTCCCTTCGCTCTCTTATCAATTAGGCGTATGCCGTGAGTCATCAGTTTATAGGTGAAAACATGGAAACCCAATTTTACACATGTTTATTTTTTTAATTAATTTTTCTTAAGAAATTGAAAATCTTTACAATTTCAAAAATTCAAAATTTCAGAATTTTTAAATTTCAGAATTTTCAAATTTCAGAATTTTCAAATTTCAGAATTTTTAAATTTCAAAATTTTCAAAATTCAAAATTTTTACAAATTTTTAATTTTTTAATTTCAAATTTTAATTACCGACGACAACTGGTCCGCTAGTTTTACTATGCTGGTTGTACCTAGTTCCACTAATTCTACTGACGTAATTATACCAGGTTCTACTAGTTTTAATGAGGTAGTTATACCAAGTTCTACTAGTTTTACTGAGATAATTGTACTAAATTCTACTAATTTTGCTGAGGTAATTTTATCAAGTATTACTAGTTCTACTAAAGTAGTTGTACCAAGTATTACTAGTTTTACTAAGTAATTATACCAAGTATTATTAGTTTTACTGGAATATTTGTACATAGTTTTACTATTTCAGTAGAACTATCGATGTACAACTAGTTTGCTAGTTCTACTGTAATAGTTATACCGACTTTTACTAAAATTTCAGATATGCAGATAAAAGAAAAAAAAAACATAGATCTAGAATCTGGAGTTCAGACGAATATAAAGTTATACCAATTATAAAATGCATGATCTATAATTCCATTTCTGAAGACGAAAAAATAAAAATCACGAAAAATCCTTAAAAAGAAAACAAGAACAATAAGAACCGTAAATTATAAAAAAAAATTAAAAAAAAATTAAATCGACAAACCCAGAACAATAAGAACCCTAAATTTAAGTAGATCTAAAAAGTATCTGATTTCTTTTTTTCATTTTTGTCACCTTCTACGTAGTCATATCAGGCTGTGAGCCACCGCAAATTTGTTTCTTCTTCTGATTTTCAGATCTAATTTCAGGTTCAATGCTGCAATTTTTCTGTCATCTTTAATTACATGGTTTTTAGAACTAAAACGAAGAAAAAAAAATCTTCATTATCAGATTTGATGTAGAAGAAGAAAGAAGAAAATACAAGAAAAAAGAGATGTTGCATAGAGGAAGAGAGAAGACGTCATAAAAAGGGAGAGAAAAAAATGAGAGAATAAATAATTAAAAATAAATCCATAGATATTTAGAAATTTAGATTTAGTAATTAGAAGTAAAACTGTAATTAATTAATTTTTTGAATTAAAATAATTAAAAAATATATTAAATAAAAGATATTTTAAAATTAGAGTTCAGATATAGAGAGATAGTAGATGATTACTCCATATGCGGTTCTCAACCGATCGACATGTTTACAGAAAAAAAGTCAGGTTTGGGTTTGGTTTGATAGTCAATTAAGTTTGATTTTGTAGAATCAAATGCTCTTATGCTCCTAATCGGAAAAAAGTTATGTAATACTCCTCCTCGTTTTATTAATTAAATAAAAAATTATTTAAATAAGAAAAAATTGTAAAAAACCATAAAAAAAAATAAAAAAAAATTTTAATTACGATCAAACCAAACAATATCCACGAATTATCCAACTTGACCCATTAAATTTGGATTTCCTCCTGAAACAAAACTGTCTAGGTACCATTTAGGTTTCACTCTCTCTTACTCATTATCCCAAGCACCATCGTCGACACATCTGAAGTCATTCAAACCGATGAAATACCTGACATCGTAGACCAAAGCACCATCGACAAATCTATCGGCCTGGAAACTGACAAAGCACATGAAGAAGAACTTGATAAAATTTAAGATTGTATAACTGTGTAGAACTAAGTGAAAGTTTAAATGATAATAACTGTAAAACTTTGATCAACTTAGTAAAACTTTGATTGTATCGATTTGTCTAACTTTTTGAAACTAAGTAAAACTTCAATTGGCCACTCACGAGTCAAATGTATTTTACAAAAATTTAGTAAGAGTAGAAGAAAAAAAATACATGTTAACACACAACTTATCTTCAATTGGACACTCACGAGCAATCAAATGTATTTCATTGCAGAAGCTTCAAGCTGCATATTGCCAAAAACAATGATCGCATCTCCACTTTATTTTTGATCCATCTATGGAGTCTACAAACACTGGTTCTTCTATTTTGGAGCAACATCAAGCATATGAGACGTTAGCATCTACTCTTTCCAAAAGAGACATAAACATCTCAGATTTATCGTAATACCAATGGTCTGAGTGTTCCCAACTATTGATCATGTGAGACATCCGATCAACATATTCACGAGTAAAACCATGATAGTTGTAAATCAATCTTCTATCATCAACGCTAAATGCTACGTTCATCATACCATCTACATATTTGGCCTACAAGCATCCTCTCTCACCAACAAGATGTATTTTTTTCCTTCCTTCATCAACTAAATAGAGCATAAAGAACTTATACATACTTAGCAAATAGATGGCCTCTGGATTACCCAAATGATAGCACCTAAGCCTGAATGTTCTAGCAGAATTGACCTCCTTTAACCAGTCATTCATGAAAATGAGATTTGTAGATTTGTAAAAGTAATCTTCTCTGCCAATTGCATTGAACCCAACAAAAGCAATTCTTGCACTACCAAAGTTTCAGATATTGTTTGTTGCTACCTTGAAGAGAATTTGATGAGGATGGAAGGATGGAGAGAAGTCAATCTCAACTTCTTCATGTCTCCTCCTAAACTGTAATGAAGAGATAAAAGAAAATGATTATTAGTCAGAAAGAATAAACGAAAATGGTTATTATAACGTTAATTTATTTGGTGAAGGTGATAAACCCTTTAATTTAATGATCATGTTATCCAACTACAAGTAGTAACTTCTCCATTTAAGAGTGATTTGATGGACGAGTCGAACAGACACAACTTTTCTTTGCAACAGTCGCCTCTCTTGGAGTAGAAACTTTGCATAACTTTAATTGATTAAGATTGTATAACTGTAATTAATTAAGATTGTATAAATTTGTAGAAGTAAGTGAAACTTTAACTGATGTTGATTGTAAAACTGTGATCAAGTTAGTAAAACTTTGACTATATCGATTGTCTAACTTTATGAAACTAAGAAAAAATTCAACTAATTTAGATTGTATAACTTAATACACTTTATGTAATTTTATGATGATGGCTTAAACTGTAATAAGGAGATAAAAGAAAATGGTTATTAGTCGGAGAGAAGAAACAAAAATGGTTATTATAAAATTAACTTATTTGGAGAAGGTAATAAACTCTTTAATTTAATGATCCTCTTACCCAACTACAAGTAGTAACTTTTCCATTTAAAAGTTATTTGATGGATGCCTCGAACATACACAACTTTTCTCTACAACGGTCGCCTCTTTTGGAGATAATCATCATTACACTTGCATTTAAACTCCGCTCCACTAAATCGTTTCTTTCTCTCCATTTAGATAGATGCAGTTTTCTCTCTTCTACTAACATTTTTCAGCAAAAAATAAAACATAAACCACCAAAAAGCAAAGAAACAAAACTTCATCTCTCAAGTTTTTAACAACATGGCACACTACAATATGCGTGTTGACGTTGTATATAGCAAAAGCATCACATTATGACGTTAGTGAAAATATTGGAGTTATATCCTAGCAGATGAAGATGTAAGTGTAAAATCATCATCTCTCAAATTTCTAATAACATGCAATAATGCAAACTAAAAATTTGATACTTAAACTTTATTTATGCAGGAAACTAAGATGGAGATGACCATTTATGCATGAAGTACATATAGATTTAGTGACTTAGAGAACCAAGAGAGAAAGTGAGTGAAAATATTTTGGGTAGAAGCTGACCATGCATATCAAAGTTTCAAGGCAATAAAATCTTGATTCAAACTATCTGCTACGCCGTATACTAAAGTCCATATTATCGATCCTCTGAACAATCATCATTACATGGAATTCAAGTGTATCCATGACATCCCTCACATCAGGAACATAAACTATCCCATAGGTACTAATGCTAACTAAAATATATTTAAGATAATGTAGATGTAAGTAACAAAAGCGAAAACAATTATCTTGTAGATATACTGGGAGTGTTCTTCAACACGGAAACCTATTTCGATGATCCTGCAAAGCTAAAGATGGTGTTTTACATTAGGGACAACATGTAAGTACAAAAGTAACATATAATCACAGTAAAATGTTTACATTAGCGTAATTGGTATATATTATTTTATTCATAATAGTGAGATTAAGATAAATTGTGTGGTAACTGGCGATCATGCTTATGCCTTCTGGATGAGTTTGAAAACATGAGGAGTCATAGAAAGGTGATTGTGGTCCTTAAGATGTGGAAGATCTAGAGGCTTATAAGTAAGTATATTATATTATGTGTTTAGTTTTAAATTTGTTAGTTGAGAAAAATGTTTTCTAAACTCATTTATACATGTCTTTTTGATGATGATCTATGGCTTGAGACCGTAGATAGATTATTTGACTTCAGGTTCAATCCGCGTTTGCTGGAGGTTGAGAAGCTCAGGCAATCACTAATACATAGTGACCTCTATGTTCAGAGACACATGACTATGGGGCCTTTGTAAAACTTGGTTCTCTATGTTTTCAATCTTCATAGTTGCCTTAAAACTAACAAATTTCAATTTTTAATGTTACTAAAACTTGTTAGTATATTTGTGGTATGTTGAATGCTTTTAAAACTTGGTATTTTATTTAATTTTGCTTATGTATGTTAAAAATGGTTTGTTAAATGTTGATAAAATTTTGTGTAACTTTTAATTTTTAATTAATAAAACTTGTTCTAAGTTGTACTTTTTCAATTGTCCAACTTCATAAAACTTAGAAATTTTTTAGAAAAACTTAGAAAAAACAATAAGTTTAATTTTCTCATTAACTTTAGAAATTACTTGTACATCCAAATTCTTAAAACTACAACGACAATAAGAATAAGAAAACCTTCTAATATTATTATCTTGGGTCTCATTTTTGAATTTTCACTCCTTATTGTTGCTTTGAAAACTTGAATTTCTTCTTATAGCATTCGAACGTTGTACTCCAACTGTTGTATCTCATCAGTGAAAACTTCATAGACCCATTTGAAGACGAGATTGTCGTTCATAAGCTATAACATTTTATTCAGAATTTTTATCAGACAACTTAAACGAAGAAGCTTTCAATAACTAAAACTAAACGGATATACCTTCCTTTGAGACACATAAAGACACCGATAATACAGGTGATATGGGTTTTGATTGGTTTTGGAGATGAGCTTGATGACACCCTCCCCGCACCAAACTTACTAGGTATTCCTAGAGTTCTTACTACCAACCACAAGTCGTGGAAGAAGAGACAAACATATTGCTCTTTGGGGTTGAGAAAGGATGGGGTTGAGAGAGAATGAGGTTGAGAGAAATGGGGAAAACCCAAAAACAGGTTTTAATACTTGGCTTCATCGAGTTTGGAGTGCAAAAATTTAGAAAGTTGGGAGGAAAAATTTGAAATGTTGGGTGGGAAGAAATTTCCAAGAATTTTCGTGGTCTAAGTTTCACCAAGTTTGAAGGTTTACAAAAAACTTCAAAGTTTTACTTTTCTATTATTATTATTTTGCATTTTCTTAGTTTTATTGTATTGAATGACTGATTTTATAGTTATTCTAATTATATTATGTTTCCTAAATTTATTTCTCATATGATCATGTAAAATATACTTGATTTCATAACATATGTAAATCTTGTAACATAACAAGGTGAATATTAAAGAAAAAGCTATAAGAACACAATATATTTCCTATATGAATACTTATAAGTAAGAAGATGGAAATTTTAATAATTTTGGTTGAATCATAATAACATAAAATAACTTATAAATAACTATCCTATTACTTTTATTATTTATCAACAAGTTTAAAATTTTGTATCTTCAAATTTGTATTTTATAAGTTTTACTAAGTTTTACTAAATTTAGTTATCATAGTTCAAGAAGTAAAGAAAGAAGTTTAACTTAGTTGTACATACATAAAATACAAGTTTCATAAAGGCTTACATTCACAACATTTTCCACTCCCTCAAAATCCTCTACATATCATTCTGCTTTTTTTATGAGAGTAAATACAGTGAGCGCGCCCGGATTACCTTCAACTTTGGGTAATCACTCTCACACTCATCAAAGTTCCCACCATATGACCTTGCTTTCTAAACTCTTGATATTTGCTTTATACGATTGCATCTTAGGTTCCACTGTCAATGAAATGTAACTCAAATTCAGCCTCTTCGTAAACGGTTTATGGTCATCTTCCTGCATATCCCCTCCTTCTACAACAAATAAGTTATCTCTTCCAATGATGATGTTTTAAAGGATATTATAACATACAAACGACCGTTGGTTGAAATCCATTTATAATCATCTCCAGACTTCGAATAATGTCCTTTATAATAAAAGTGTATGTTTGTACAAAAAAAACCTATTGTATGTTGTACAAAAAAAAAAGTTAAACTTAGTTATACACTTATACTATTAAAGTTATACTAAGTTATACCTAGTTATACAGTTATGTTACTAAATTTATACTAAGTTATACACTGTTACACAGTTTTGTCAGTAAAGCTTCACCTAGTTACACATTTTTGTCATTATAGTTTTACACAGTTACACATATTTACGGTTCAACTAATACCAAATTATACAAAGTTGTAACAATCTAACTTAAGAAAGTTTTACAGTTTTACCATTTAACTTATACTATAGTTATACTAGGTTTTCTAGATGTTTCTCCTCTTTAATTCAAAATAATAATCAGCTTTGATTCTCGACATTCTATCATTTTTTATGACTATACTTATTGTTGATTATCCAATTCTCTAATTGACAAACCATTCATACTTTTCAATCCTCAATTTGTTCATTGTGAACAGAAAAATATGAAATCTTTGATCTAATAACACAACCACAAATCATTAGGGTTGATTCAAAACTTTGGGTTTTAAGACAATTTAAGATACAAACCAAGAGAATGTCTTACATGAAGTTGATTTGAGCTGAGTTGGGGATCAATTGCTCTGAGATTCAGCATCCAAGCGAGGAAATCAGAAAATCAAGCTGATTTGAGCTCAACTCGACAGAAAGTACAATGAGGACCCCGAGGAGAGAGAGAGACGAAGAAGAAGGAGCTGGAGAGAGAAAGATTTTGATTGGTCATGTAAAAAATGGTACTTTAAACATTCACCATCTACATGAAGAGTATGAGAATAGAGAAAAGTATGTGAGAATTAGTAAGATTATGTTATATTATTTGGACTCATTAAGAGCATATGAGATTATTTCCCGATTTTGTAACCCAAACTAAACTTAAGAAAATTATTCAAAATTAATCATATTATCTGAATGTAATCAAATTTAATTAGAAAAGAATACCTGCAAAGTAAGATAAAGTTACAAGAAGAACATAAGATAAAAAAATTTAAATCATATTTTAGTAGATTTTTTATTAAGTCTGCTTAAAGTTTATGGTTTAGTAGATTTTAGTTGAAATCTACACTAACGGAAAGTTTTCATATCTAAAAATGTACATTTAGAAAATTTGAAAATACTTTGTTCTAGAAAATATTTCAAAATGGCCTTTTATCAACTTTGTAGCAAAGAAAAAACATAAAGTATGAATCTATAAATTTAGTTTAATATAAACACAAAATATCCACATAATGAATAAATGTAAATCATATGTTTTTGGGAAGATTATTTGAAAACTTAGGAAAATAAAACCTGCAAATTATGAAAAAATATAAGATAAAATTTTAAATCATATTTGAGTAAACTTCTATAAAGTCTGCTTAAAAGTCAGGGCTAGTATACTTCATTTGAAGTTTACTCTATCATAAAAAAAAAATTCTAAAAATATATAGATTAAAAATATGAAAATAAGTTTTTAAAAAATAGAAAATATAATTTATAAGACCAAATAGTAGTAAATTAAAGACATGAAGTTTGAAATGTAACTTTATTAAATATAAGTACAAAACACATATTTAAAATCTAAATATTTAAATATTACATTTTTTGTAGGAGAAGATAACAAACATGGAAGTAACTACATGTGAAATAAGATAAAATTATTTTTAAAAAAATATGACAAAACATTTAAAGTCATATTTTTGTAAACTACCAGTAAAGTCTGCTTAAAACTTGTGGTTTGGTAGACTTCATTTGAAGTCTACTAACTTTAGCTTATAAGCAACTTTCATTGAAATTCTACATTATCTAATAAATTTCAGATCTAAAAAATATGTACATTTTGAAATGTGAAAAAAAAATTAAAATCAGAAAATACTTCAAATACAGAATTAATAAGATAAAATAGTAGAAAAATAAATGCAAATAGTTTGAATCTATAACTTTATTTGAATATAAACATATAAATACACATTTGAAATCTATAGATCTAAAACTTATATTTTTAGAGAAGAAAATGAAAACCATGAATGATAATACCTACAAAAATAAGATAATATTGTAAGAAAGACATAACATAAAAATACACATTTAAAATCAATAGATCTAAAACTTACATTTTTAAACGAGAAGATTAAAACCATGAATCATAATACCTTAAATAATAAGATAATATCGTGAAAAAGATATGAAAGAGTTTTAGAGAGAATAGAGAAAAATAAGAGAGTTTTAGAGAGAACGTAGAGAATTTTAGAGAGAAGTGAGAGAGCTTTAGAAACTTGTGAAGCCATTTTAAAGAAAGATTATAAAAAATTTATTTATATAGAGAGACGAAAACTGTAATTATATTAAATTTACGAGACTGTATACTTTTTTTGAAGTCTACTAAAATTAAAATTATGATTAGACTTCATTGTACGTCTACTTAGTAGATTTTTTGGAAGTCTACTAAAATAATTTTATTATTTTTGTTTAGTATTTATTTTTTAATAATTTTAATATATAATCTTAAAATTTTTGAATATTAGTTTGAAGATTATAATTTTAATTTATTCATACAAAAACTAAAATAAATCAAAATTATTTTGATTTTTGTAATAATTTCTATTCTTTATTGTTTTAGATAATAATTAAGTTTGATTTTTTGTTCTTTATTCTTCTAATAATTTTGATATATGAACTTACAATAGGTTAAAAAATTTTGGTTTAAGTTCGGTTATGCTAAAATTAATTGGTTAAATCTGGTTAGGTTAAATTGCTACCGGTGAGTAGACTTATTTGTAACTTTACAATAATTTTTTTTTTTTTTTTTACTTTATTTTCTTAATATGATTTAGTAATTTGTTTCCTTGTTTTTAGTAGTTATAATATATGATTTTAATTTTTTAATTTAAAAATAATATTTTTTTGTAATCACTAACTAAAGTAGACTGAAAAAAAATGCAATAGATTTTATTGTAGGTCTATTATACTCTAAACCACAAATATCAAACCTTAAATATATTTTTATAATAAAAAGTCTTAATTATTGTATCAAATATTCAAATATACAAAATATAAACTATTTCACACTAGTATGCAAATTTAGATCAATAAAACAATAAAAAAATATCAATCTAAAATCTAATCATAAAAATCTAATATTTTAAAATATAACATGTTAGAGCATTTTGTTGTTAAACTATAAATTTTGTCTAATACATGTTACCAGATCAATATATATTCTTTTAAATTGTTCAATTATATAAAATTTTCATTTTGAAATTTCATATTAACCTTTATATTGATGATTAATTAAAAATTTCATAAAAATTATAGGATAAGAACCTGTAAACTACAAAATAAGTTTATATAGAAGACTTTGTAGGAGGTCTATAGATATATAAACTTTCTTTGTTACGTGAAGACTTACGAAAAGCAAAATTTTAAAATAACATTGTGACTTTTTGTTTGGTTATAAAAGTTAAATAGTATTTTTTCACTCATTTAAGTTGATTTTGCATTTGATTGAATATGAGATATAATTAGAATCAGTATTCATGTTGTTTTTAACAATTTTCCCAAATATTATTTACGGTTTTATGTTATTATTTAACGTGTTAATTATTTTATACAGTTAAGAAAGTCACGTGTTGAATTTCATACTTCATTTTTATCAGTTTTTGTTGTCACATTTGCTTATAACAATTGAACATATTTTCATTTATCTATACTATTATTTCGTCATTTACTAAATTACCTATTAATTTGGCTATTATTATTAAAAGGTGACTATGTATTAAACAAAGATAAATAAATCATTAACAATGATAGACTTGGCTAATGCATCAGCTCCGTTGTTGTTTTATCTCGGTATATATCTAAAATAGCTGCATCAAAACCGATTTTCCGAAGCAAGATATCTATAGTCCAATAATTAACCCTGATGTTCCTTTTATTTGACCCATCAATCCAATTTATTTTTTCCTTCAGAAACATCTCTACGATAATGTCTCATCCATGCATGTTGCATATGGTCAAAAGAGTGGAATAGTAGTTGACAAAAACAGAAGGATATAGAAACGACTGTAAGGGGTTTGTTAAAAAAAATCAAAAATTAGAAAGTTCCTGGAATTCGATCAAAATCTTATTATGAATTGAAATATTATTTGAGAGATTGGGTCATGTGGAAAGATGCAACACCGTTGGATGAACAATAATTCCACGTCTTTATAAAAATGCGTATGTGGTTTTTTTACAATACACGTTTTCATTTTCTTTAACATCCATGCAGTTTGGCCCTTCTTTATTTTAGTTTATAATTTCATTTTCTTTAACATTCATGCAATTTGGCACGTATAAATAAATCATTAAAGCTGCATTTAGACAACCAACATGTGTAGTATTATGTTTTATAATGCTAGTGATACAAATATAGTCGTCTCTCTAACATTAGATTTAGAAAAACATATCAGATGTGTCGTTTAATAATTCTTGCTTTCAAACCAAAACTAAGAAAGAAAAAAAACACGACCTATTTATTTATTTAATTATGTAGTGTGTTCTCTTCCAATTTTTTTTTTTTTTTTTTTTGGTTAATTCTGTCATTTCGTTAATTAACTTATAGAACAGAAGAAGAAAAGTATTTCAAATTAAGTATGCCAACCATTCAGACTCCAATTTAGTTGTGATATTAAAATTTCAAATCATGTACCATACATATTTTTGTACCATGCAAAATTGATAAGAATTGTCGTCGATTATAAATTTGGAATCTGTTTTTATAGCTTTTTAGAGAACTGATATCGTCTAACAATTTCCTTTAGCTTATATATATATATATTAGTTTGTGATGTATAAAGTTTAAAAAAAAAATCCCTAACAAAAGTTCAATTATATATAAATTATATATATCACTATACATATAAAATTACGTATTATCTAAGTGAGCAGGTTTCTTTTATGCGTCCAATTTATCAAATTTATTTTTACTTTAAACTATATTTTAGATTAAAAAATATATTAGGTTGAAAATGCTCTAATAATTTTAAATACTGTATATGTTTTACGAAACAATAAATATTTATATATTTTAACTCTTATTCTCTAACTTTTGATATTTTATAACTAAATTGATCCATATTTTTAACATGTTTTGTATTGAATGACGTTCGTTTAGTGTTTTTATAAATAATATAAATATATTACTTTAATTTGTTTCATAATAATCAAATACTATACATGTTTGGTGTAATAACTCTCAAAAAATTATAATCTTTAATTTGCTAAAAAATTTAGAAATATGAATTATTTTTTCATTATTTTACCTTTATAGCTTTTTATATGTAGAACAAATACACTAGTTATAATTTTAAAATATAATTATTTTGAATCTACATATCTATTGCAGCGAAAATTCAGCTTTTTGACATACATCTAAATTTGAATATTTAAATTCTTTTGTATATGGATTTGGATGATAAAATTATTAACTCAACATATTAGAGTAGCAAAATTATGGATCTTTCCATCTGAACTAGATGTACCCTAATTTTTTTTAAAAAATATTAGATTTGTGCCCTTTCCTACAAAGCCGTAGAGTCAATTCATTCCAATGTTTGTTTACAATTTGTATACAATGACAGGAGATCACAATAATTCGGTGACATAGACTAAAGATCTGCAAAATAATTCTGAATCTAATGGTTCAATTGTCCATAATGATAACGTGACACATTTCATAGTATACTTCATAAATTATTTGATTGAATTATATATAGATCTCGTAAGTCATAATCGTCAATGAAATAAACTAAATAAATTAGCGTTTAGAATAAAGATAAATCAATAATTATTTAAACTTACTTAAAAAATATATTACAATATTATTGTATATCATTAAACCAGAAATGCTTGAACGGGTTTCTTATTGACTTTCTTCACGTCTGAAATTTCAAAATACAATTTTGCTTCTTCAGTTTTTCTTGTCAGATAGCAGAATTCCACGAACGTATTGGGTAAGTTGTGACTAATATAACATTCATTTTCCCCATCAGACTAACTTGTCGATGTGTTTGACTGATTCGTTAGAAATATATGCACCATTAAACACCGGCGTATGGGGAATTCTCTAATCAAATGTTGATCAAATATTTATCGTATTATATAAGAGTATTTATAGATAGAGAGGAGACTTTAACGTATTTCTAGGATATTTGTGAATATGAAAATTTAATTTATTTACAAAATAATAAATAAACTATTAACACGCTCCTTCAAAATGAATTGTCAGACCAGTCTTGTTAAGAAGGGAAATAAAACGAGCTCGAGATAGCATTTTAGTACATACAACGTAGCATCAAAATTATCACAATGTATCCCGAAGGATTATCAAGAGTAATCACAAGTTCACCAACCAGAAAAGTGTGAGAATATGAGATTTATAAAAAGTTTATTTGCTCGAAACTAAAGAACATGAAAAACAAGAAAGAAATTTCAAAATGTAAAGAGAAAAAAATAGAGAAATGATTTCTTGATGTTTTAAATAATGGCTACAAGATTATTAGTAGTTTTATTTTTTTAGGACAACCAAAATATAAATAATTATTGGAATTATGGTTCAAGGAGTTAAGGTTCATCGAGTTATTGTTCATCGAATTATTATTCATAAAGTTATTGTTCATAAAGTTACTATTTACTTTAACAATATTTTTCTACCAGAGTCCTCTTGAACTCTCTTGAACTCTTTTGAACTCTCTTAAACTCTTTTGAATCACTTCATATCAACACTCCCCTTCAAGCTTGACCATATGAACTGTTCAAGCTTAGAAACCATGAAACATTCTTTCATTAAAATTTTATCTTAGAAAAGTTATTTGGGATAAAAACCAAATCAAGGAAAAAGAGTAGAACACTTCATGGTCAAGAGGATTAGTATAATGGGAGCTCTATGAGTCTAAGCTTTGGTGAATGAACTCACACGTTTTAGTGTTTGCTGCTTTGGTGAAGATATCAGCCAATTGATCTTCACTTCTTGTGTAACAAGGAATAATAACTTGTTGCTCCACTGCTTACATGACCTTATGACAATCTATCTCAATATGTTTTGTCCTTTCATAGAACATATTGTTAGATGATATATGAATTGATGCCTGGTTGTTGCAATGCATAGTGATATGAGAGGTTTTCTCTATGCCCAAGTCCCTCAGCAATCCATTGATCCATATGAGTTCATAAGTAAGCTTTCTTATAGATTGGTACTCTGCTTCATCACTTAAAGAAGACATCACCTTCTGGTTCTTGCTCTTCCAATTGACCAAATTCTCTCCAATGAAAGTGCAGTAACCAGTTGTTGCCTCATGTCTACTATATACCAGGCTAATCAGCATCACAATATTCCACAATCTATGTATTCTTGTTGCAACCCATCTATACTCTTTGCCCTGGTGCTTCTCTAAAATATCTCAAGATACTTTCCACCCTATTCTAATGGTGCATTTTGGGAATTTTCATTTGTTGACTAGTTTAATTGACTGCAAAGCACACATATTTCCTAGTGATGGTAAGGTAGATGAGTTTTCCAACCATTCTTATGTAGTGTTTGACATCTCTATAGGATTTGTCTTCAAACTCCCTCTCATGCAACACTTTATAGCCATCTTCCAATGGAGTCTTTGCTGCTCTTCTTCCAAGATCACCTACCTCTCTCAACAAATTAAGTGTATAATGTCTTTGGGATAAGAACAACCCCTCTTTAGATCGGCATATCTCAATTTTTAGAAAGTACTTTAACTCACCCAAATCTTTAATATCAAAGGAATATTGAAGAAAAACTTTAGTTAAAGTGATACCTTCATTGTCACTTCTTGTGATGATAATGTCATCCACATATATAAGGATGACTACAATGCCTTGTTGACTGGTGAGAATGAAATAAGTGTGACCAGCTTCAGACTTGATGAACCTTCTTCCATTGAAAGTTATACTTAACTTATGATATCAGGCTCTTGGTGATTGTTTCAACCCATTGATTGCTTCTTTCAATGTAAGCACATTTCCTTGTTTTACAAGATGTTCCAGACCTGGAACTAGTCTCATATAAATTTCATCTTCCAATTTTCCAAGTAAAAATGCATTCTTGACATTCATCTGCCATATATTATATTCCAAGTTGACTGCCAATGATAACACAATCCTTATGGTGTGAAGTTTGGCAACTAGAGCATTATATCATGATAGTCTTCTTTAAAATTTTGAGTTCTTGAGGGTAATATGTCAATAGCTTATATAGGGTGAGCAATTGCATTGTTGTTGAAGAAGAATTTGGTGTTTACGTACTTGGATGATTTTCTCTTGTACTCCTCCTTAATGGTTGTACTTCTTCTTGCATTCATTTTGATCATAGATAACTGAATCATGGACAACTGAATCGTACACAGCTGAATTATGGACATCCAAATAGTGGACACTCAAATCATGGACAACTGGATCGTAGACAGTCGAATTGTAGACATCTAAATCATGGACAGTCAAATTGTGGACAGTCGAATCACAGACAGCTAAATTATGAAAAATTGAATCATGGACAGCTGAATTGTGGACATTCGAATCATGAACAACTGAATCGTGGACAGCTTGTGATTCGTGTTGATTTCCCCCCTCTTGATCAAGATGAACTGATATTACAGCTTTTTCATCTTCTTGAGGAGTAGGAGGTCCCATAGTTTCCTCACACTCCTTAGATTGATTGATTCCAAAGCTTTCCAAGATGATTCTCATGTTGTTTGTTGTTTGTTCTATTTAAGGCTGATTGGGATAGATTTTTAACCTCATCTCAACTCTTCTCATCATAATAACCCTTAGTTTCCACAAACTTCACATCTTTTGATATTAGAACCCTTCTTGCCACTGGATCATAACACTTATAATTATTTTGTGTTGGAGAGTAGCCAATGAACATAGCTTTTGAGCTTTTGACATCTAACTTGCTCCTTTGTTCTCCTGGTATCAACATATAGCAGAGACATCCAAATATACACAGATGATCCAAAGAGGGTTTGTTGTTGTTTAGTACCTCAAATGGAGACATATCAATAAGAATCTTAGTGGGAATCATGTTGATCAAATAACAAGCAATCATCACAACATCACTACAAAATCTCTTTGGGACATTAGTATGGAACATCATTAGCCTTGCCACTTCCATCAAATGCATATTCTTCCTCCCACCTACTTTATTTTGTTGAGGAGTATAAAGAACACTTTTATGATGTATAATCCCATGATGAGGTAGATAATGCTTGAATGCTTGACTTGTGTACTCTCCACCATTATATGACCTAAGAATCTTGATTTTGTCATTGAAATGGTTGAAAACATGGGTTTGAAAATTCTTGAAAGCTCAAAGCACTCCATCTTTAGACTGGATCAGTGTCATCCAAGTGTACTTAAATTTTTCATCAATAAAGGTTACAAAGTATTTGTGATTTTCTCTAGACATACAAGGAGCAGTCTATACATCAGAATGAACAAGGTCAAAACACTTCTCATAGATTGTATTTGACTTTGAAAAGACTGTTCTGCAATGCTTCCTCAAGATACACTCTTTACACCCGTCATTTGCAAACACCACACCAGGAAGTATTAGGTTTAGAGCTCTAGCGTGAGGATGTCTCAATCTGACATGTCATATAGTGCTATCAATTCTTAGAGAAGTACTGATCATGTAGATAAAAGAAGATGATTATGTTCTTTTGAAATGATAGAGTTCATCATGATTGTGTCCTCTTCCAATCATTTGTGTTGTCTTTAGATCCTGAAACTCTACATCATCAGTTTTAAATACAACTTAACAACTCAAGTCAACAGTAGTCTTCCTTATTGATAGCAAATTAGAAGTAAATTGAGGCATATATAAGGCAGATCAAACAACTTAAGGTTGCATATCCTTTCTATCTTAACTTTATCTCTATTGGCTGTAGTTACATTCCTTGAAGCAGACTTGACATCACTTATCAGATTCATATCACTAATCATATGGTGACTAGATCTTGAATCTATAATGATAGGTTTAGAATATGTACCCGCCTTCTTAGATGAGATGATGGCTTTGGCAGCTCTAATGAAGTCATTCAAATCACTCTTGGTTACTGGGTCATCGGTTCTGATAGCACCATTTGCACTTCTCCACGCTCCTTCTTCATTTAAGTCAATATTGAAGGTAGAATACATGGTATTTCCTTTAAATATATGATGCTCAATTTGCTTGAGCAAATTCCTGACCACCTTAATATCCATCTTCATTTGCTTCAGACTCTTTCTTTTATGTTGTTTATTAGCCCTCTTATACTCATGAAACAACATTTTCCCCATTTTTGCTTGGCATGTTCTTTGTAGACTCAACTGGCTTTATTTCTTTCTCAGAAAGCATGTGAGTAACTTGTTCTTTCTGGATAAGTACACACACGCCTTCTACACTTGAAAGCTTGTTTTCTCTAAGAATATACTTGATCAATTGATTGTATGCAGGTTTTAGACTCAGTAGCAAACTAAAGACCACATCATGTTTTTTCCTTTCTCTTAAGACTTCAGGATCAATAGAACTTGGTTTAAGCATGTTATGCTCTGACCATAAACTCCTAAATTTTCCAAGATGCTGGTTGCACTCTCCTTCGTCTTGTTTCAGGTTGTTGATTTTTTTCTTGATTTCAAACATCATGCTTAGATTAGACATGTTGCCATACAACTTTATAAGTGTATCTCATAACTCTTTGGAAGTTTCACAATATGAGTAACTTTCCAAGATTGATATCTCAAGGCTATTTTGAATGATTGATAACACCATGAGATCTTCCTGACACCAACTGCAATCGCCAGTCAACACCCCTTTGTTACCATCCTCTCCTAGGGTGGTTATTTTTGGAGACTCACCATCACATATGTGACTCCATAAACCCCTTCCTCCAAGGGATATATTCACCATTCTTGACCAGAGAAGGTAATTATTTTCTTTCAATGTAACTGGAATGGTCACCATTTTTGAATCCTCCATTTTTCAGCTATGGACCACTGAATAATAGAGTGAACTCAATAGTTAAATTTGCTCTAATACTATATAAGAATATGAGATTTAGAGAAAGTTAACTTGTTGGAAACTGAAGAACATGAAGAACGAGAGAGAGATTTCGAAATATAAAGAGAGAGAAGGAGATAAATGATTTACTTGATGTTTTCAATGGTGGATACAATATTAGTAGTAGTTTTATCTTTCTAAGGCAACCAAAACTTAAGTAATTATTGGAGTTAATGTTCATCGAGTAATGTTCACGGAATTATTATTCACATAGCTACTATTTACTTTAACAATATCCTTCTACCAGAATCTTCTTGAAGTATGTTGAACTCTCTTAAATTATCTTTTGAACTATTTTCTCTTATTATTAATCACTTCATGTCAATAAAATAGAATCCATAACTTCAAAGCCACAATATTTAATTAACCATTTAATCATTATACAATCAAAACATATAAAATTCTTAATTCTTTTTTATTATGTTATTTTGTCTTTATAAATAGATTCTCCATATATTTATGTTTTTTTTTTGCCTTTATATTAAAAGTAGATTACTTAAAATATAAATTTGATAAAATGCATAGTGATTGTCCATATATTTATAATCTAAATTATTAATTACTTTAAGCTATCAATAACTTTTTTGTATACCACAATCGAAAAAACTCAAGAAATCTTGAAAACCAATAAAAACTAAAAATAACTCAAATTATCCAGAAACTTCAGGGACTAATATATCTAAATGAATGAGAAAGTGCTACAATTATATTTTAAATTTTAATCTAATTAATGATTATTTAAATATCATATTTTAAAATTAAATATAGTTAATGAATAAAAATCAGTTTCATATATATATGTAATTTAAATAATACCAAACTAAACTTACACTTTGAATAAATCTTTTGTAGTGAACCCATACAAAGAAATTCAGATGTGTAAACTTTAAAACTTAAGAAAAAGTTCACTAAAACATAAATTATTTCTAACACATAACACACAATAACAAACAGTTGTGAAATAAATAAAAAAACAACACAGCTAAACGCACAACAAAATTGTATTAACCATCATTCATAAAATTATGTATTTTATATGTTAGTTATATACTGTATATTTGTTTTATATAATATTTTATTTTATAACTAGTAGTTATTGTATATATTTATAAAGTATAACCTTTTGAAAATAGTGATTATGTATTTTCAGCATTAATATTCTACTACATCATGATCCGCGCATGAGTTATTTTTTTAATCTATTAAAATTATATAAATAAACTGTAAACTGTTTTGTCAAAAAAAAAAATGTAAACTGTTTAGCGTTATAGATTTTCTAGTTCTATAATACTATTATTATTATTATTATTATTATTATTATTATTATTATCTGATATATTTTAAGTTTGTCATAAGTTTATTATAAATACATATGTGTAAGTGATTTTGTTAGTATAATCAAATTTGTTAAAGGAATATATCGTGATCGGGAGTAAATCTATAACTTAAGAAAGATTGTATAGTATAATATATATCTTGTGCAACACTATATGCCATTACCTCTACGTTTTAAAATTTTAAATCAAAAATTTTCAATCCCGATATTATAGGAAATACATTACCTATATTAACATATTTCAATCAATATAAATTTGATCCCTATATTTTATGCATCAATTAATATCATTAAATTGTTAGTTTAAAGAGTTTATTATTCCGATAGGTTAGGTTAGCTTAATGTAAGTTTCTTATATAATATAGATGGGTTTATGTGAATATGGGCATACAGTCCAAAATATAAAGAAAATAAAGTATAATTCATGATAAAGATTATTTTTGATAACACACGGTACAAAATCTAATTAATATCTAAGAAATATTATATATCTAAGACAATAAAACATATGTATGATCAAATATACATATCTTAATTTGTAAATTTAATTTTGAATTGTGTCGGTAGTTATTATTATGTAATGTATTTGTATATAGTTTAATGTGATCTATCTATTTTGATGATTTTGCATTTCAGAATTATGGCAATGTTCTAAACATTATGATATCATCTCCAATAAAAAAAAAAACTATTGGTCATTGTAATGCAACGTTCTTATTTTATTTTTCTAACCAAACTGAAAAAATGAGGGTTGTATTGGATGAAAGGGGAAAGATTATGTAATCCCAATGATGAAAGTGGTATAAAATTTTGTGTGATCCATGAATTTAGTATGACTGTTAGAGAAATAATTGTGGAGATTGATCCAATTTTTAAATTTTCTACTTGTGAAAGTTCTTTAGGGAAGTATTATAGATTTGGTTCGTCTTATTGAACTACAACTAGGACAACCTTATTACATATGGATGATTTTAATGACTGCTAGGCCTTTATTGACTTGGGGATCCAACAAAAAGTGCATTTGGATTTTCAGATAAAGGTATAAGAAGATTCATGGACCCCTATGATCTTTGCAAGACCAGCTTGACCAAATGCCCTAGAATACGTCTGAGGATGACGGTAAATGACTTCATGCATGGAGAGCCTAAAGAGTGGAATGTGGATATGCTGGCGAACCTAGTTGCTCTATGAACTCACGATCTACGAACATCAACGGCCTTTCCCAACCCCGAGTCTATTTGGAGTCATAGTTCAATCCACAACCAGATGATATACATTCCATTCAGAGTTTAGCTGTTAGTCAAATCAATATAGATAATAAATTATGTTGGATACACAAAAAAGACATAACACAGTAAAATTTGGTTACTGGATTGCAAAAATTTTCCTCCGCCATGAACCTGAAACTATGATAACAAAACCTAGTACCACAAAGCTTGAAGAAAGATTTGTCACCTTATTTGGCAAACTATCACATGAAATTTAGCGGTAATAAAAAATCTAACATGTCGTTATATGCGATGTGACAATTATTGTCCCTGATGTGGAAAATTGGATGACTTTGTTAATCATGCAATTTTGAATGTCCACCTTCCTTACATAACTAATGTGTATTCCAATTTGGATTATTTAATCTGGAGAAAGAACGACATAGAAGAACCGTGATTGGATAAAGGTTTTTATTCATGGATAATATGATATATCTGGAAAGCATGGAATGATAAACAGTTTAGAGGAATCACAAGAGATTCGATAGAACTAGTAAACATGTTGAGGGTGATGTCGAACACGGTTTGATGCGAATACAAAGATCATAGAAGACACTCACTCACAACATTAGCCATTGATATCTCGAGTCCTATGTTTACAAATAATCTGTTTAGTATATGGATCGTGGATCTCTGATTCATTATACAGTAGATATGGTTGGGTTTGGAAATATAAGTAAAAAATGAGTAATTATTGGCTTTGCGGAACAAAGAAAGATGTTTGTCATCTTTTCATACAGGATTGGAATCTTTAATTTGAGCTATAGAAAACATGGTTCAAGATAAATATGTTAACACTCCGGAACAAATTGTATTAATTTTCTTTTGAAAATTCAAGAATCGATGGTATGATCCAGCTTCTAAAGTGAACTGAAGGAATTAACATCTCTATAAAGGAGATTTTAGGACTTCAGAGATTTTCTATAATTTGAAAGTGCATAATCGAACAACATATTATTTACCTAAGAGTGCACGTTTTTTTAAAAAAAATTATGTTTTGTTGTTTATTATAGTCAGTATAAATTTCCAAACCAGCTATTGTTCGAAAAATTAATTGATTTTTTATGTTAAAAAAAGTCGATAAAATATCATCAGTCAAATTCAAAATACCAAATGAGATTAGAGTGATGTTGGCAAAAAAAAAAGGGAAGTAAATCACATTAAAAAGTAATGGTGGTAAATAAACGAAGTAAGTAAGAACAAAAACGAGATATATATTCTTAGGCCCAATGGGAAATAAGAAACATGAAGCATTAAATAAAAGATAAGGGAATATATTCATAAAATTAAATAAATTAAAATGTAGAAAACGAGATAAAAAATAAATAAATGAGATAATTAATTACATAAACGCAAACGTGGATTGGAGTGTTTGAAAAATGGCCAATTAGCCAGACATGGCTTTAACTTGTGGGCTATAAATATGGCGATCCATTGCCATATGAGTACAAAATATACTGTGGTTGGCTTATCTCTTTGGCACAAGTGTTACCCTCAAAATCAGCCAATAGTTTTGCTTACTCCAAAAAATTTCAATCTCACTCCAGTCTCTTCACTTTCAGTCTCGCTTTTTTTTTTCAGTTTAATCCCAATAACCAGAAAAAGAACAAAAAACACAATTCCGATTTCTGAATTCCAAGAAATCCGGAGATCTTCGTATATAATCTGAACTCATTTCAGTGAACTCTGAATCCATTTCCAGATCCAAATCCATTGTGTTCCAAGTTAAAAAGAAGAGAAGGTAACATTACTAACTACATTTCTCTTTCTTTAAACAGAGTTATTCATTGGTCTCTCAGTATCCAAGTTCTTATGATATTGGTGTCTCTGCACATACATGTACTTTGTACATATGTGGTGGTATGAGAGGATGGTAGAAGAAAGGTCACTGTAGATTCGAGTCTACCATTGTTGTTATTATAACCGTCTTTAATGCAATATTTGATGTGATGGTAATAGAAGAAGAAGAAGAGTCACTAATAAATACGAGTCTACTACCACTGTATTCATGAAAAAGAAAATGGAAATTTTCTAATTTCTTTTAACATTTTTTTTTTTTTTGCAATTTATATAATGAAAAACTTTGTCTTCGCGTATCCGTTGAGAATCTAATCGCGTTGTATCAGGTCAATGTAACTTAATTTTCTACAATGCAGGCTGATAAGTTTCATTGAATATTTTTTTTTCAGTAAAAAGGAAAAATGAAAGTGGCGGTGATAGGAAGTGGAATAAGTGGCTTAGGAAGTGCCTACGTTCTTGCTAATCAAGGAGTTGAAGAACTCGTTTTGTACGAGAAAGAAGAGTCATTAGG
>MU106584.1:0-106352 GCA_012274485.2 Sinapis alba
TACTCTGTTATAGATTCGTTGAGCATATAAAAGAATAATATGAAGAAATTAACATAGAGTAAATTTTGTATAACCTTCCTAATCATATATAACGAACAAGAACAATGAATCACGAGTTAGCAATGCAGTAGAATAATGAACAATGCACAAGAACAATGTTTTTGGATAACCTTCTTAAACATTTTTGACTTATTAACAAGAATTTAACAAAACCAAATTAGAATTTAAGAGAAGAACAATGGTTCACGAGTTTTCCTGAAAGAGCGAATTAATTATAACCAAAATCGTTTAGAACGAAGAGAAGATTAATTAACGTTTGAGAAAACAACGAAATCCCCAAATTTGAAGAAGAAAAAGCCGACAATCTCTGTGTCACTCCTGTTTCATTCTCAAATGTAAAAGTTAAAATCAGCGAAATCCCCAAATTTGAGTCGAAGTCCCATATTTGAATCTCAAAACCCTAGCTTTAGAATCATACCGAGATTGCGTTGGAGAATCAAAGTTTCATCCTCTTCGTTGGAAAAGATCGTCGTCGGATAGTCGCCGGAGCTAATGGAACGCGAAATCGTCGTCGTCACCGTCGTCGTCGTTGTCGTCGCCGTCGTCGTCGAAAGACACGAGAAATCGAAGAGTTTTCTCTTTTTTTTTTCTCTGTTTTATCTAAAATAAAACAAGGGTATTAAGGTTATTTTGTGTGTTAATGAAGGTTGTTTTTGTGACTTTTTAGCTTCCAGTGCTATTTTTGGGACAAAAAGTAAAAAGAGTCTATTAATGAGAATTGCCCAACAAACTATTTAAGGGAATTTCTCTTATTTAATCCTAAATTAATATTTTTATTTGGGTAATTCTCTTAAATATTCATTTTTAAGTTTTTGTCACAAAAACAGCTCTAAAAAAATAAAATGACCAAAATAACATTTTAAAAAAAAAGTTTAATTTTTTTTTTTTTTTGAAATTTAAAACTTTATCCCCAAACTCATCCCTTTACACTAAACCCTAAAATTTAAATTAGTTAATCCTAGGGATATAAATGCATATAAATAAAAAATTAGTTTTTAAAAAAACCTATTTTAATCATTTTCTTTCTTAAATAACTATTTTCGTGAAGAATGACTATCCAAAGGGAATTCTTCTTTTTATTTTGCTTAATAGTTTAATGTTCCACAGACTTTGATTCAACTTGAGAAGGTGGTTTAATCTAAAGAGCTCCGGTGAAATAAAAACCCTAAACACTCCATTTTGCAGCCGACGGAAGTCTCAGAACTTTCGAGATTCAGCCCATTCCTCATCCCTCAGGTACGCTTTTTTTTTTTACTTTTGATTTTATTCTCATCATCGTATATATAGAGACAGACTTTGTCGGATCCGTTAGTACCGATGTTGGAATCCACAGATTAGATGCTTCTTCTCGAAACTATCTCCAATCTTGTGTTTCGTTATTATTATTATTACATTCAGTTTCATGTTCTGTCTTTTTGTAATGTGTGTTTGCAGTGATAATAAACAACACAATTGTGATTATTATTATGTCTGATTCACGACCTCACACGTTTTCGATTAAGCTCTGGCCACCGAGTTTACCTACAAGGCAAGCTCTCATTGAGCGGATCACCAACAACCTCTCTTCCAAGTCCATTTTCACTGACAAGTATGGTACTTTAACCACTGAGCAAGCTATGGAGAATGCTAAGAGAATCGAAGACATTGCCTTTTCCACTGCTAACCAACAGTTTGAGAGGGAGCCTGATGGTGATGGTGCTTCCGCTGTTCAGCTTTACGCTAAGCAATGCAGTAAGCTCATCTTGGAGCTTCTAAAGAAAGGCCCTGTTGCTAAGGTTGCCGAAAGAGAGACTCTTTCTGAAGAAGAGTCTTCTGCCTCTCCCCGTGAAACTGTGTTTGATATCTCTAAAGGAAAAAGGGCTTTTATTGAGGCGGAAGAAGCTGAGGAGCTTCTTAAACCGTTGAAGGAACCTGGGAATGGTTATACTAAGATTTGCTTTAGTAATAGGAGTTTTGGTTTAGGAGCGGCTCGTGTTGCTGAGCCTATCTTAGTGTCTCTGAAACATCAGCTTAAGGAAGTCGACTTGTCTGATTTTGTAGCTGGAAGACCTGAGGTTGAAGCTCTTGATGTTATGAATATATTCTCGAATGCTCTGCAAGGTAGTCTTCTCTCGTCTCTCAACTTATCAGACAACGCGTTGGGTGAGAAAGGTGTTAGAGCGTTTGGGACACTCTTGAAATCTCTGAGCTCTTTGGAAGAGCTTTATTTGATGAATGATGGTATCTCTAAAGAAGCTGCACAAGCGGTTTCAGAGTTGATTCCTTCAACAGAGAAGCTGAAGGTTCTTCATTTTCATAATAACATGACGGGAGATGAAGGTGCGGTTGCTATCTCAGAGGTTGTCAAGCGTTCGCCACTGCTTGAGAGTTTCAGGTGTTCTTCGACAAGAGTTGGCTCTGAAGGTGGGATAGCGTTGTCAGAAGCGCTTGAGTGTTGTGCTCATATGAAAAAGATTGATCTAAGGGATAACATGTTTGGCCCAGAAGCTGGAGTTTCTCTGAGCAAAACTCTTTCAAGCTACAAACACTTGACTGAGCTTTACTTGAGTTATCTAAACCTAGAGGATGAAGGTGCAATAGCCATAGTAAACGCTCTGAAGGAGTCTACTTCGCCTATTGAAGTTCTTGAGATGGCGGGGAATGACATAACAGTTGAAGCAGCTTCAGTTATCGCAGCATGTGTAGCAGCGAAACAAGAACTGAACAAGTTGAATTTGTCTGAGAATGAGCTGAAAGATGAGGGATGTGTCCAGATTGCAAAGAGTATTGAAGATGATCATTCGAAATTGCAGTACATAGATATGAGCAGCAATTACATAAGAAGAGCAGGAGCAGTGGCCTTGGCTGATGTTGTTATAAAGAAAGAAGGTTTCAAGTTGTTGAACATCGATGGGAATATCATATCAGAGGAAGGTATTGAAGAAGTTAAAGAGATATTCAAGAAAAAGCCAGAGTTACTGGGAGTTTTGGACGACAATGATCCTGATGGAGAAGAAGGAGATGATGAGGATGAGGAAGAGGATGAAGAGTTGGAATCAAAGCTGAAGAACCTTGAAGTTAACGAGGATGATTAAGTCTCTGTAATGTTAATTCTTTTCAATGTTTGGTTTGTTTTGTTGTACCAGGATTACTTAGCTGCTGCTACTACAAAAACCAAAAAATATTTACACATCAATCTTTTTTTTGAAAGAAAACGATTATAGAGTCATCCGCCTATTGCTTGTTGGATGTTTTCAATTTATAAAATTGAGAAAGTGAAACAAAACTGAGTTTATTGGGCTCACACCACATCTTATCAAAGACTCGCTACATAAAATCAGTTACTACTAAACAAGAGGGAGTCTCGTGTACCATTCCATTTTGTAGATTTTAAAAGAGTTTGCCATCTTTAGGATTCTGTTACAAACCCATAACCATCTAACAATGATGGGGGTGTGTTAACATCATGCCTCATAGATGCTCATTTTCTAGAAACATATTACTCAAATTCTTGGTGGAATAAGAAGATACGCATGCATTTGATAGATAAGCGAATCAACCTACGAGGAATTGACCGAGTGGCTAAAACTCTTCTTGGATTAACTACTAGTAGGGGTCTGTGTATGTATGGGTAACTGAGACAAACAAAACAATAGCATGTGTTGTGTCACTTCTTCAAGATGAGAATCACAAAAAGGCAACAGTGTCTATGTTAAACCCAATATGATCTTGAAACACACAACAACATATTATTATTTTTACTGAACCAAGAAGATATACGCATTTGAGCGTATCAGAATGTATAGGTAATTGATAAAACAAAACAAGTAAGTTTGATGGATTTATTTATGTCGACATTCCGACAGCAGTTCACAAAACTGCAAATAGTAGATAGAAGGAAATCAAAACCCCATAATTTCGATTTCCTAACAGAATCACCAAAGCAAAAGCAAAAGAAAAAGCAAAAACAAAGAGTAGACAGAAGCAGAAGAGGATCATCAGATACTCATAACCCTCCTAGTGCTACTGACAGTTTTCATAGTACTTACAGCGACACTCAGAGGCTTCTTGTTATCTTTGGTCACTGTGCTCCTCAGAGAATACCTCGGCGTTGTTGTTGTTGTCTCCACCATCTTCTTCTTCTTAGACGTTCCTCTTCTCTTGGTCGGCATGGGATCCACTCCAAGATTGTACAGAGTTCCTTTGACTGCAGCATCTTCTTCTTCTCCTCCTCCTTTCTTCCTCTTCAACCTCTCGTTCCTCCTGGCTGAATACACATCGTAGAACCTCCCTCTCTCGAAATCTGGAACCACGGAGGACTCTGCAGCCATATGTTCAAGATCCGAAGCCGCCGCCGCCGCAGCAGCTCTGATCTTCACATCTGCGTCTTCAACAAACTCTTTCTCTGCCNTGATGATTAGAACATTCAACAATATTTATATAAAAGAAACATTTCATTTGTGTAGGATGGGAGGATAAACTATGAGGAATTTGTGGCAATGATGAGAAAAGGAAACCCAGATCCTAACCCTAAGAAGAGGCGTGAAATGTCGTTTAAATGATGGAAGAGACAAGTCAGAAGCACATAAGAAAGTGAAGAAGAAGAAGAAAAAAAGTTAATTCTAAAGTAGGCTTGGGTTGCTCATGATTCAAACTGTGGAGAAGAGAAGACACACCAAGACAAAGAGAGAAAGGTGTTTCATGTTTTGTAAAACTTTTATGCTTGTCTACTACTGATTTTTAAGTTTCAGAGGTTTCTCATTGTATCAAAAAATTCCTTTTTATCAATTCAAATGTGCATTAGTGATGTTTGTTAATCACACTCCTGAGCATAACATATATGTGAATATCATCGTCATATATCACTAACAGGTGCACAACATTGGAGAGAAGCTATGATCTTATTTATTTATTCTTCAGAGTGCTTAACTAGGCGGTCACATCTTACATTAACTGCTTCTCTCCCTCTATCTGTTGACCCTTGGTGTGAATCTGAGGCTGTCTGGATCCTGTCTGAATGGGATATTCAGTTTCTGCAGGAGGAGCAGACAAAACATGTTTACTTGCACTATAAGAATCCGATAGTCATCGTATTCCCCTCCTGTCACTTTGATAGACTTTAGATACTTGTAAGCTAAAGACTATGAACTCCTCTTCGATTTTCTATGTAAAACGATTACAACTTTGTAGCATGATACTGGTTCACTCTCATCTCGATATCACCATTCTCTCGTCAGTCTCATAGCGACTGTGTACTCAAGACTCATAGCGTCTGAAAGATAACAACATACAAAGTATAATCCTCTAGAATGAATTACATACTCGGAAAGTTGTGCTGAAAGAGGCCTTCTCGATTTTTTTCTGATCAAAGAACCATCGTTAACAAAAGTTAAAACAAAAAAAGGAGGAAACGAAGATAAAGAAATAGAAATCAAGAATACTAAAACTAAGTGGAAAAGTCTAATTTATAACCAACTCGAAGTACACCTCTTTTTGTCCAAAAGTCAAATCTTTCAAACAGGTCACAAAAAGGAATGATTCTTATCGCACAAAACGATTCATTTTCCAAAAAAGGAAAATCGAATCCCTTGTGACAGTTAAATTCGACAATAAATGCGTCAGACCGGAATCTCGAATCGAGTCTCACAACGAACAAACCAACAGTCTCAAATACGTCATCCAAGTCGAACTCAATATCTACTCAATATCCTACTCACCTGATGACCTGTAATACATCGGATTCCGAAGAAACTATTGTTGGAGCCGGGTTTCATCCACTCTAAAACTGGTATGAGATCCCAGCCTAAACGTAATAAGTCCAAAACAAGTACCCTCAAAGCCTAAGAAGGAACCAAAGGTTGGCAAAGGTCAAAGCACACCCCAAATTGAAAGAGTTAACACACCAAGCTCGAAAACCTTAAAGACCACCATAAAATCGTGTGATCTACGCCAGCCAGAGATCAAGCCCTCGTTACGATACGTCTTTTAAGAACCTATAAAAAAGGAAAACAAGCCAATGACAGGGGATATGATTCTCTTCATAGCTACACTATAGTATTAAGATACATCCATACTCTATTATATTTAGATACTCTTTGTATTCATCGTTTACACTTAATATTATTATCAATAAAACATCTATTTTCCATAGTTGATCATAGCACAATTTTTTCTTTTTAATAACTCTTTTAACAAGTTGTTGAAAACTTAACCTCTATTTCTAAATAAATTTTAGGATTTAACAAATATTCATTTTCCAAAAAGTATATATATATATATATATATATATATATATATATATATATATATATATATATATATATATATATATATATATACTTTAAAGATATATATTATAAACGTAATAGAACAATTCTCTCAAATATACATTTTAAGTTTTTGTCATAAAAAAAAGTAGTCAATGAAGAAAATAACCAAATTATTTTATTAAAGTCAAAAATTCCTTATATCTTCGATATATAACTACAAATAAAAAATATTTAAAATATTTAAAATTAATATTTTTTATAGATTTGAATTATATATTTTCAAATTTAAACTTTTTTATCAAAAAGTTTTTGAAATTTTCTGTTTCAAAAATTTATATTATTTTTTCAATAATTCTTTTTTGAAATTTAAAAATACTTTTTAAAACTATTTTAATTTTTTTTATTTTTTATTTTTAATATTTCTTTTTTATTTTTTATTTTTTAAAATTTTAAACTTCAATTCCAAAAGGTAGTTTAGGACGAATAATAAAACAAAAAGTATCAAAAAGTTTTCTTTTTACATCAAAATTCCAAGTAACATCAAAGTGATTTTTGTTTTGGTGCATTGGTGAACTAATATTGTATATGACATAGACTCATAATTGAGTGAGTCACTACGTATTACTCCCTCCGTTTCAGAAAGATTCATGTTCTGAAAAAAAATTTGTTTCTAAAAGATGTATATTTTACCTTTTCAATGTATTATTTAATGAAAAACTGTGAATTCCAAGAAAATTAATATTGTTTATTGAATTTTTATTGGTTAAAAGTTATGGGAAATTGTTATTTACAAAAAACAATGTACTTACAATTGAAATTTAATGTGTTTTCTTAATATGTGTGAAAAATCTAGAATATGTAACTTTTTGAAACGGAGGGAGTATNTTTACCTTTTCAATGTATTATTTAATGAAAAACTGTGAATTCCAAGAAAATTAATATTGTTTATTGAATTTTTATTGGTTAAAAGTTATGGGAAATTGTTATTTACAAAAAACAATGTACTTACAATTGAAATTTAATGTGTTTTCTTAATATGTGTGAAAAATCTAGAATATGTAACTTTTTGAAACGGAGGGAGTAGTATATTATTTTCTAATCCTATAATATTTTTATTTTGCTTAATAGTTTAATGTTCCACAGACTTTGATTCAACTTGAGAAGGTGGTTTAATCTAAAGAGCTCCGGTGAAATAGAAACCCTAAACACTCCATTTTGCAGCCGACGGAAGTCTCAGAACTTTCGAGATTCAGCCCATTCCTCATCCCTCAGGTACGCCTTTTTGCTATTGGTTTTATTCTCATCATCGTCTATACAGAGACATACTTTGTGGGATCCGATAGTACGGATGTTGGAATCCACAGATTAGATGCTTCTTCTCGAAACTATCTCCAATCTTGTGATTCGTTATTTATTATTACATTCAGTTTCATGTTCTGTCTTTTTGTAATGTGTGTTTGCAGTGATAATAAACAACACAATTGTGATTATTATTATGTCTGATTCACGACCTCACACGTTTTCGATTAAGCTCTGGCCACCGAGTTTACCTACAAGGCAAGCTCTCATTGAGCGGATCACCAACAACCTCTCTTCCAAGTCCATTTTCACTGACAAGTATGGTACTTTAACCACTGAGCAAGCTATGGAGAATGCTAAGAGGATCGAAGACATTGCCTTTTCCACTGCTAACCAACAGTTTGAGAGGGAGCCTGATGGTGATGGTGCTTCCGCTGTTCAGCTTTACGCTAAGCAATGCAGTAAGCTCATCTTAGAGCTTCTAAAGAAAGGCCCTGTTGCTAAGGTTGCCGAAAGAGAGACTCTTTCTGAAGAAGAGTCTTCTGCCTCTCCCCGTGAAACTGTGTTTGATATCTCTAAAGGAAAAAGGGCTTTTATTGAGGCGGAAGAAGCTGAGGAGCTTCTTAAACCGTTGAAGGAACCTGGGAATGGTTATACTAAGATTTACTTTAGTAATAGGAGTTTTGGTTTAGGAGCGGCTCGTGTTGCTGAGCCTATCTTAGTGTCTCTGAAACATCAGCTTAAGGAAGTCGACTTGTCTGATTTTGTAGCTGGAAGACCTGAGGTTGAAGCTCTTGATGTTATGAATATATTCTCGAATGCTCTGCAAGGTAGTGTTCTCTCGTCTCTCAACTTATCAGACAACGCGTTGGGTGAGAAGGGTGTTAGAGCGTTTGGTACACTCTTGAAATCTCTGAGCTCTTTGGAAGAGCTTTATTTGATGAATGATGGTATCTCTAAAGAAGCTGCACAAGCGGTTTCAGAGTTGATTCCTTCAACAGAGAGGCTGAAGGTTCTTCATTTTCATAATAACATGACGGGAGATGAAGGTGCGGTTGCTATCTCAGAGGTTGTCAAGCGTTCGCCACTGCTTGAGAGTTTCAGGTGTTCTTCGACAAGAGTTGGCTCTGAAGGTGGGATAGCTTTGTCAGAAGCGCTTGAGTGTTGTGCTCATATGAAAAAGCTTGATCTAAGGGATAACATGTTTGGCCCAGAAGCTGGAGTTTCCCTGAGCAAAACTCTTCCAAGCTACAAACACTTGACTGAGCTTTACTTGAGTTATCTAAACCTAGAGGATGAAGGTGCAATAGCCATAGTAAACGCTCTCAAGGAGTCTGCTTCGCCTATTGAAGTTCTTGAGATGGCGGGGAATGACATAACAGTTAAAGCAGCTTCAGCTATCGCAGCCTGTGTAGCAGCGAAACAAGAACTGAACAAGTTGAATTTGTCTGAGAATGAGCTGAAAGATGAGGGATGTGTCCAGATTGCAAAGAGTGTGGAATATGATCATTCGAAATTGCAGTACTTAGATATGAGCAGCAATTACATAAGAAGAGCAGGAGCAGTGGCCTTGGCTGATGTTGTTATAAAGAAAGAAGGTTTCAAGTTGTTGAACATCGATGGGAATATCATATCAGAGGAAGGTATTGAAGAAGTTAAAGAGATATTCAAGAAAAAGCCAGAGTTACTGGGAGTTTTGGACGACAATGATCCTGATGGAGAAGAAGGAGATGATGAGGATGAGGAAGAGGATGAAGAGTTGGAATCAAAGCTGAAGAACCTTGAAGTTAACGAGGATGATTAAGTCTCTGTAATGTTAATTCTTTTCAATGTTTGGTTTGTTTTGTTGTACCAAGATTACTTAGCTGCTGCTACTACAAAAACCAAAAAATATTTACACATCAATCTTTTTTTGAAAGAAAACGATTATAGAGTCATCCGCCTATTGCTTGTTGGATGTTTTCAATTGAGAAAGTGAAACAAAACTGAGTTTATTGGCTCACACCACATCTTATCAAAGACTCACTACATAAAATCAGTTAGTACTAAACAGAGGGAGTCTCGTGTACCACCATACCATTTTGTAGATTTTAAAAGAGTTTGCCATCTTTAGGATTCTGTTACTAACCCATAACCATCTAAAAGCATCTCCAACCCCACTATATAATTTACTCTAAAATAGAGTGGAAAATAGAGTAATGAACAAATAAAAAAGTCATTTTTTTGTTTGTTCATTACTCTATTTCCCACTCTATTTTAGAGTAAATTATAGAGTGGGGTTGAAGATGCTCTAACTGAGACAAACAAAACAATAACATGTTTGTGTCACTTCTTCAAGATGATAATCAAAAAGAGGCAGCAGTGTCTATGTTAAACCCTATATGATCTTGAAACACACAACATTTTTTTTTTTTTTAACTGAAACCCAAGAAGATACGCATTTGAGCGTATCAGAATTGATAAAACAAAACAAGTAAGTTTGATGGATTTATTTATGTCGACATTCCGACAGCAGTTCACAAAACTGCAAATAGTAGATAGAAGGAAATCAAAACCCCATATTTCGATTTCCTAACAGAATCACCAAAGCAAAAGCAAAAGCAAAAGAAAAACAAAAAACAAAGAGTAGACAAAAGCAGAGGAGGATCATCAGATACTCATAACCCTCCTGGTGCTACTGACAGTTTTCATAGTACTTACAGCGACACTCAGAGGCTTCTTGTTATCTTTGGTCACTGTGCTCCTCAGAGAATACCTCGGAGTTGTTGTTGTTGTCTCCACCATCTTCTTCTTCTTAGACATTCCTCTTCTCTTGGCCGGCATGGGATCCACTCCGAGATTGTACAGAGTTCCTTTGACTACAGCATCTTCTTCTTCTCCTCCTCCTTTCTTCCTCTTCAACCTCTCGTTCCTCCTGGCTGAATACACATCGTAGAACCTCCCTCTCTCGAAATCTGGAACCACGGAGGACTCTGCAGCCATATGTTCAAGATCCGAAGCCGCCGCCGCCGCAGCAGCTCTGATCTTCACATCTGCGTCTTCAACAAACTCTTTCTCTGCCNCAGCATCTTCTTCTTCTCCTCCTCCTTTCTTCCTCTTCAACCTCTCGTTCCTCCTGGCTGAATACACATCGTAGAACCTCCCTCTCTCGAAATCTGGAACCACGGAGGACTCTGCAGCCATATGTTCAAGATCCGAAGCCGCCGCCGCCGCAGCAGCTCTGATCTTCACATCTGCGTCTTCAACAAACTCTTTCTCTGCCATCTTTGCTAACGTGAAACCGAGAGAGAGAGAAAGAGAGGTTGATCGGTGGTATTTAGATGAAGAAAGAGTTGACAAAGTATAAAAGTATATTCTTCATGTATATTATTGTTGAAAGTTAGATTGATCACGGTCGTGTAATCCATAATGTCTAGTCTCCAAGGCTCACAGCATGAACAAGTCCTTGCATAGGTAAGTGAAATATTAAACTTCGAGAGTTAATATATATAGATTCTTAAATTATTTTCAAAATATATATATTTACTAAAGTGTTTTATTAACTTGTTTAAAGCTCCAAAATTGATAAAATACCCGAATGAACAAGACTAAAGCAACCTTAAACGATAAGCTATTAAAAGCAGGTTCTTAAAAGTAAAAAAATTATTTTAATTTGTTGTGTTTTAATAATTAAAATAAAATGTCTAAACCACTGATGCATTAACATGTGGAAGGAGAAGTTACAGAGAGTTTCTTCCGGACACAAATTCAAGAACCAATTGTTATATTTTTTTAAAGGTTTCTTTTATTTTATTTTTTTAATCATTAGAAATTCAGTCACAACCTTCGGTTCAACATGCTCTAAAACCATCTCTATTGAGGGGTTCTTAGGGAGAGATTTTTAGCGGAAGTTAAAAACTTGTTCTTAACTTTAACAAAGAAAAAATTAAAAACCGGTTCTTAACTTCCGCTAAGAACCCTCTCTAAGAACCCCTCAATGGACATGCTCTAACAATACTGAAACTCACCAAAACTTTCACAGGATTCACTGTCTTATCAAAATCCCTCGGTTATGATAAAAGAAACATTCGCTTATAGCACATCCATTTAAAAGATACAAACTAACAGCTTATGTTTTATTAATCATATTATATCATTTCCAAATATTATGATTTATCTATATACATGCATGGCCTTACGTTAGAAATGTTATAGTAAAACTTAAAACTATAAAACGACGTCAAGAAAAGGTACATATTCAGTTTAGTATTGTAAAACTAATTAATCGATGCAAACGCAAAGCATAATCATATGTTTTAGCAGTAACAATGGCATTGTGCTCCACGAGGAAGACGTTTGCAAAAACCGCCTTTCTTATTCTTATTACATCCTTTGAGACACCAAGTGTTGCATCTCTTTTTTTCTTGCTGTGTTTTGCACGCTCCAAATTTCGCATGTGTGTTGCAGCACAACGAATTGTTGGATCCTTCAACATCTATATAACATGCAAAACAAACACATGGGTGTTTTCACCTTTAAGAACCACACCTAGAAATCAATTACAAAATCAAATTTTCTAGAAAGTTTCATGGCGAGAGAGAGAGACTAACAAATAGAAAAATTGAGAATTATAAGTAGCATAGCGAAAGACATGATTTTCGTGGTGGTGCTCATCTGTTATCTTCTTCTCCTCCTCACTGCAAGCTTATCATAGTTGTTGTGTAGAACTTTTCCATCTATTTATCCTAATTCGCGCCAAGGTATTATAAACTTAGATAAAGAAAAGCTAATGCTTTATTTCCTAATTAAATGGATCAAATTTCTCATTTACTACTTATAGATATAGGTCTTCAAAGTTTGTAGATTCTACTTATTTTTGCTTTTCGAAAAACTCATTTTAACTAATTCAAGATTTTATAAGGCCGTATTGTTGATATTTTCTTCTTCTAAAATTAGGAAAACTGTTTATTTGGAGTATTCACCAATGAAAATCCAAAAAAATATTTTGGTTGGGTTTCTTCTTTAAAAAAAATCATCAAATTCAAAAGAAAATTCATAATCTCAAATGTCTAATGATGTGTACTAGCTCGTCAGTTTCGCCTACCTCTGTTCGAGGGAAATGGGTTTTTAATTCATCAATTATTTATGCAGGTTTATTTTTTAACTAATTGTTGACATCGCAAAGTCCATAATGAAAAGTCGATTGTCAACAAATGGAAAGTTAATAGTTTTCATTTCATGTTTTAACGGTTAATTAACTTAATTCTAATTTTGCTCAGTCAATGGTAAATACTTTATTTCTTAAATATTTGTATTTCTCAAATATTTTCTTTCTTCAAGATTTTTTTCCTGAAATATTTTTAGTTGACATATTTAATATTCAAATATTAATATGTAGATTTATTGCCTAGCTAGCCATTGACTATGCAAAACTATGATTAAGTTAGTCAACTGTTAAAACATAGATATAGACAATTAGTTTTCTGTTTTTCTTTTGGCAGTTGGATTTTTTTTATTTCTAATTTTGTGCAGTAAATGATTACTTGAAGAATAAATCTACCCTAACAGGTATCATTACAAATACTTCATGAATTGAAAGCCCATTTTCCCGTTTGGATCTGTTATTTAAATTTTCTGGGCCTTTTTACGGCATATTAATTGGTAACGTGGTTTTCCAAGTGAAATAGTGAATCAAATTGTTTATACGTAACTTGTAGTGTACTTAGGTGAACGCCGTGAACCATTCCTTCCGAATTATTTAACCATTTTAAATGTCAACGTTTATGATTTAACACATTGCTTGACCGAAACGACAACATACATATATCCGCCGGTTGACCATAGTTTTTTTATTACGTTTTTCCAATTTATTTTTCATTTTGTATACGATTTTTTTTATGATTTATTAATGCCCAAATGTGTATTGAACCATTGGTTTAACCGTAAACCATGTGATACGAAACAATGCGATGAACCATACTTGCCAGATGGCACTACTCTATTGGACAACAATATAATCCCCAAAGGAGCCAAATGACACTAAGCTCCGCCGTCAACGGCGGCGCGTCCCTCCCGTTTCCTTTCCGATCGGCTCTTGAGCCAATTCAGGATGTCACCGTAAACCAAATCGACGTTCTCCTCCGATTCCCCAACCATCTGATGCCACATCTCGGGATAGATCTTAATCGTCTTATCCTCACTAGCTGCTCGCCGATGAAGCTCCTCCACGCACGCTGGATCACAAACAACGTCTCCTCCCCCGTGCACGATCAGAAGCGGAACCTCCACTTCCTCGAACTTCTCCTGCAACTCATTACAAATCCTAATAAGCTCGTACGCCGTAGCGGCGCGTGGTCTCGCCACCGTCCTCCTAGGGCTAGCCAGCGCGAGCTTCCTCTTCCACGGCTCCTTAAACGAAACATCAGGGATCGAACCGCGAGTGGGGATGACGCGCCACGTAGGGATGAGATTAGCGACGACGAAGAGCAGATGCTCCAACGGCCACGGCGGTTTGAACTTCTTGCTGATTCCACACATGGCGCCGTTGAGGATGAGTCCGTCCCACACGCCTCTCTGACGGAGCGAGATGTAGAGAGCAATCGCGCCGCCTAAGGACTCGGAGTAGAGAAAACAAGGAAGATCCGGCGTCTCTTGACGGTTACGGAAGTCGTCGAAGAAGGAGATACAGTCGTCGACGACGGGGTTGATGTCGGGGATGTGAGCGACGAGGCCGTCGGAGAATCCATGGCCTTGGTGGTCAATGGCGCAGGTGATGAAGCCGGATTTAGCGAAGAGGATGGATGTGAGTTGGAGGAACCAGCTGGATTCGCCGGTGAAGCCGTGAACGACGGCGATGATTCCGATGGGAGGAGTTGGAGGGAGTGGAGACCACCATTGGGTGAAGAGCTTGAGTCCACGAGGGTTGGTGATGAAGGCGGAGGAGTGAGAGACGGAATGCTTAGCGTAGAATTCGTCTGCGGAGAGGGAGCCGAAGGGGTTGCTCTCGTCGGCGTCGTTTATTGGATGTAGACCCATCTCGTTGTCGTTGTTTTCGAGAAAATAATGTTGTTGTGTGGGGTTTGGTTTGGTTTATACCGGTTAAATGACAGTTTCATTAATAGTGAATGCCCTGATCTGGTGTTGCAGGGTCACATGTATTTAGTGTGGACGCCAACAGCCAACTACTTCTGATTTTGGGCTACCAAGTTTTCCAATTTCAAATCATTTTGGGTTTTACTTTGTTTAAGTACACCAAGTTGAACCAAATGTTATTGGGTCAAATTCTGGAATTTTAGATGGTAGGAAGGAGATCAAAAAACATCTGAATTTGCTATAACTAGTCATCGTCAAACAATATTCTATACAGTCATGACTGACTGATGATGCTAATGTCCTAAATGACAACATGACTTTTGGTCTGGAGACTACTCTAGACTTGCATCTGAAATCTTAAATTATAAGAAAATCCCTAAAGATAATCTTTAATTGTTATATGACTTTAACAAAACAAGAACCTTCAATTTAATACTACTATTATTATATAAGTCTGCATCTGAGGTTTTTTTTTCCATATACCCTAAGATACTAACACAAGTAAAAGATTGTACACAGACATTTCCCAAATATATTACAAAGAAGGATCAAAATCTAAGTAAATAATGGAGGTGTTGTCCTTTGTACGCTTCGCACTAGCTTCATCCAGTAGACCCTTTGCTATTTTCTCTGCAATATCTTCTGTCCCACTCTCTTTCTCTCGCATCTGACACATTCAGTTTTAAAACATAAACATGAGTACGATGTTTTCAGACAGAGCAATACCATGATGCTTCATTTTGAAATAGACAAAAAATGTTTAACCTGAAGCACCAGCTGTACAGCTCTCCTCACACTCACCACATCCCATAGTCCATCACTGCATAATTGTTTTTTAATTCTTTTTAAGATTGACCAAAAATGACTGAGAAGATGGGGATAAGCTTATTATATCAGTGTTTCTTTTACCTAGCCAGTACAGCAAACACGTCTTTATTAGATTGATCGATACGCAAAGCCTCACTTATATATGGCTCTGCGCTGAAACGTTTGTCTTGCTCCTTTAGAAATTTGTCTCCAAGCATCCTCGCAAGGTTTATACCTGAAGAAAGATTATTAAATCAGATTTTTGGTTATTATGTTACCATGGAATCAGAATCAGGAGTGTGTTTAATTCATTGAGCTAATACCATGGATCCTAGTATCTCTTTCTTTCAAAGATAATCCTGCTTCTTGAATTCGTCTTCTCTCGGTCAAGCTACTCACTCGATGATCTTCAGTCATTTGTAAACATCTCCCATCAAGGCTGCCAAATTGGAAACCAAATCGTAATCAGTTAAAATAACGAGAAGCTACTAACTTATCATGCCGAGACCATTATGTCCTGAGAGCAAAACAAGAATCTGATAGGGTTTTGGTTATTAATTAAGATCGGTATCAACGAAAATTTAGGGATAAACTCTCTTTCTATTTCTGCAAAACAACAATTTTACTACGATGCATAGATCTCTCATCTATTGATGTCTACTTGCTATCCCCACAAACCCTAGAGATAATAATCTACTGTTTCCAAAACAAGAGGCTTTCATTAAGAAGACCTCACTCACTCACGCTTAAGACGCGCAAGATCCTTGTTTCTAATCAGACCCCCTCCCTCTTTCTACACCAACAAAATGCTTCTACAAGTTTATGCACTGTTAACACAAGCTCAGCAACTAAGAATCTTAAGATAGCTATATAATATATTTAACGTACTTGATTACACATGCTGAATCACCAAGATTGGCACACTGTGCGAATAAATTTTCCTCACCGTCTTTCCAGACCAAGAGAACAGTAACCGTACAACCCTGCATGGACCGACTAGTTCATTAAGTACGAAGCAGTGGAAAAAAATGCAGCCAAGTCGTGAAGAAGAAAATATGCAATCAAATGAAAAGGAAAGAACATGACAAGCTTCAGAACCTCATATTGGTAATCATCCAAGCGTGCTTCTGTTTTCGCAAGCACGTCCCTGAGGACATTCGAAGCATCTCCCTGTGATAACACTTTCTCCTTTTCCAGAGAGTCTGATAAAATGTTCGCCAGAATCTCAGGAATAATTCTGGAGAATAAGTTACATTAGGTTATATATTCAGTATATTATTATCGTTGTTTGAGACAAAACTTTAAACCACAGTTGCTAGTCAGTGAAGCCTCCTAATATATCGTGACTAGCCTATTTACAAAAAAAATGAACAGGACAAGTGTCAACAACATTTATTTTTCTGGCTGCAACCACGCCTGCCATAACTTGAACATACTTGCATGGCTAGTCACATGCCGTTCAATCTTTCAAATGCTCCATAATAAATGAGGCAAAACCAGAGGACAATCTCAGAAAGGCAGATGCTGTTGGAAGTTTAACCACAACCAACCGCAGTCCTTTTTCAGGTTAGCAATTGTAACTTGTAAGTAACTGGATATCTTTGGTATGTTAAGCATAAATAGAAAAATCAAGGAGGATTCTATAAAATAAATTGTGAATAGAGGTGGTCTAAACCATAAACAATGACTCACTTTACAGCGGATTGAGCAGCCCCAGCTCCCCCATGTCCATCACAAATACAAAACAGCCCAAACTGAAAATATATTATGCATTTAGAATTATGTTAGCAGAAGCAATAAAATTTATTATCACATAAACAACTGAAGATTCCAAATCAAGGTAACCTTATTAACCCCAGGAAGCGGCCACTTGTAATAAAAAACATCTTCCATATCAAGTTTTCTGCCTCCTCGACGTAAAGCCATGGGATCTGAGGCCACACCAATTCTGAACGGTGTCTTAAACTCATTCTGAGATGAGATAAGGACCTTCCAAAAATGAAAAGAACTTGCATGAAAAATTAATTAAGAAAAGCAAATAAATAATAATCAGCAACACCTTCAACCACTCAGATCGACTTACATAGACCTTTGTCGTTGTTCCCAAAGTTATTATATCTTCACTTGCAAGCCCGACGGGGTGACCCCACTTTCGGCTGCCTATATCAGGATGACTTACTGGCCGAGAGTTCAAGAGAGTTCCATTTAAACTACCCATGTCTACCAGCTCCCATTTAAATTTCTGAAATCAAAGCCAGATAGGCATGACACACAGTGTAATAAGATGAGACATGCATAAGTTGAATAAATAAAACTAGGTAGCTCCTCACAGTAAAGTTCCATGTAATTTGTGCATGCTTCCCTGAAACCTCTGGGTCCTTCAATATCATACCAGAAGGAGAAACCCTTCCAAGGTTCAATGGCAGCTTGGAAGTACTTAGGGAGTGAACAGCAATTTGAAGTCCAATGGAAGGACCCGAAATAACCTCCAGGCACAGCCAACTTCCTGCACTTATAACAAAAACTATGATACATGTCTTGCACGACTAATTGAAAAAAAAAACGGATTGAAGCTATGTTACACATCCTAGCAAAGCCAAAGAAAAAGGAAATTACTTTGATCATTAACAAGTCCTGGAGAAAGCTCAGAAAGTCTATCCTTTTCCAGATCACGTTGTAAGTTCTGACTTGTGTTATCCTGCAAGTCACACGTTTCCACTTCTTCCAAGCTAACTTTGTCAGCTGGATGTCTAAGCGTTTGACCTACCAAAGCATTGTAAGAAAAGGTTCATAAATTATTTGTAAAACAAAGCTTTCACCTACATAAAACATAGGTCCGGTTGGTAAAGGAGCAATGCATAGACACAACAAAGAAATTTCCGGTAACAATGGTATCATTAGTAGAGACTGAGACTCAAACTAAACTGGTCTTCCCCAAAGCTGAATAAGAGGGGAGTTTACCTTGGTTGGGAGATGAAGAAGGAAGCCTTTGTTTGTAAGCCCTTCCTCCAGTGAGAGAAGAACGCAAAATCCCTTCATTCTGGTAACAAGCTCCCTCTAAATCATATTCCCTTGACCCCTCACTGGTTTGTCCTTGGCTCAAACGCTCACCATCAGATACAAGCGGCCTCTGCAAATCCCCCAACTGCAAAGAAAGTAATCACTCTACGGTTACCTTTAAAGCAACCAGATACACTTATGACGAATCTATCAAAAAAATCAATCACACATTCTCATTCGCAATCAGATAATCATCAAGAATCAAACACACTCTCCATGATCCGGCGACGTTACATAAGCCATTGGTGATCAACCGAAACTCACGATTGATCAATTCCGCGCAATCGAATCGTAAGGTTAAGACCTTACCTTGAAGGTAGAGAAACGAGAGGATCGGAAAAGGGGAAGGTAGCGCCATGGCTTGCAGGCGAAGAGGATGACGAGGGAGAAGAGAAACAACATAAGCACCATGAATAATATCACAATAATGTTCATCCCTAACATCGCCATCATCTTCGCTTCTCTCCCCTCCCCCCCTTCCTTCCTGATTAGGTTCCCGAGAACCTCGCTTTCATTTTTCTTTTTTTCTTACCTTCCTTTTAATTTTTTTTTTAACACTCAATACTAGTGTAGAGAGAGAGAGAGAGAGAGAGTCCATTCTTAATCTTATCCTACGGTGACATTTATGGAGAGTTTTAATGACCGGTATTATAGTTTTATCTTGTTTAATTTAATTTTGTTTGAATACTCAATATGACCACATATGTGTATATCTCTTTTTGACCCTACAATATAAAACAATAAATCATCTATTACCAAAGCAAATTAGATTGAAAAATACTCTTTCTGTTTCTGAAAATAGTGTTTAATAAAGTAGTTGGTGTTAACCAAGCAATGTGACTCGACAACTAAAAAAATTAATTAGATATTTATATTATTAGTTAGATGATTTAAATAGATATAATTACAACTATATATTAAATATATATGTAATATTTTATTTTATAATCACTATTAACAAATGATAAAGTTTATATTATTTTATCTTTATAAGATTCTATATTAAAATATATTTATTACTATTATATTTATAATAGTTTTAATGTTTGAAATTTATTTGTTATGATTTTATACGATCAAGCACTTAAACACCGTTCTTGACGGTCCCTTATCTTAAAAAAAAATTGTTTTATTAAGATACATGGTGGTAGGTTTGGGCATTTTATCCGGACCTGAAGACCCGATCCGGAACCGACCCAAAAAATTCAGGTCTGGGTAGGATCTGAACCGATCATTTTACCTTATTGGGTCTTGTTGGGGAGGATCCATGGATCTTGGACCCGACCCAAACCCGAAATTTGACGGGTACCCGAAATATCCGAATTTTTTAGTATATATACGGTATATATGGGTGTTTTAATATATTTTTGGTATTGTGAATATTTTTTAACTTTTATATTTGTGTTTTCGAGTATTTTTCATGTTTTATGTTCATATTGTGGATAAAATTTTAGATCTTTTTGAATATTTAAATATTTTCATGTATATTTTTATGTTTTGTGGGTTTTTGGGGCTGGACCCGAACAAAACCCGACCCTGAACCGCCTTAAACCCACACCAAAAAATTTTAATTACCCTATTGGGTCCAACTATTTAAGATCCGACCCGGATCCGACAAGACCCGAACCGATCCTAAACCGAGAATTTTAAATACCCGATTGGGTCCTAAACTCTAAGACTCGAAAAACCCGAACCCGAAATACCCGATCTGAACCCGACCCGAAGATCCGAATGCCCATACCTACATGGTGGTGGCTACTGGCTACTAGACCGCCATTAGGATTGGCCGATCAAAGCATCATATCGATTTACACATTAAACTCAATAGGATAGATCTATTGAATATAAATCATAATATCGTAAATAAGTAAATTCAATAAAGTATTATGAAACATGTTCATTGAATCATTTGTGCTAATGCCATGACTAATTATTCAGATTCACATAATGATCATGTTGTTGACATAAGACTAAAACAGCAGAATTCAAACATCAATGTATAATAGATTGTAATAGATAGTGATCGTAAATCTTTGACATGTGATTCAGCAGTTCTTTTATGCAACAGGAGGCACACACAGAAAATAATTCATCTTCAAACAATTTTATAAAACATATAGAACCAATCATCTTTGTGCATATAAGCTAAAATGTTATTCAGATTACCTGTATTCTTATGTCAGAAAGATCCTCCATTTCTTTTTCTCGGATCAACAAATTTACCACATGTTTAAAGACCCATATATATGTATTTATATTATACCAACAATACACGAAAAATTGACAAATTAATATATTTAATTCCAACATATTATAGAATTGGAAACGTTTATTTGTAAGTTTGACTATGAATAATTCCAAACAAAAATTTCTTCATTTCCATTTTAACATTATTTATTTCCTGACTAGTTATAAATTTTGATATGGTAAATATCTTTAATGAAAAGTAGATGTATTTTCAAAGGAGCCAATTGTGACACGTGCAAATTCCTTACAAGAAAGCTTTCTTCAAACCCATCTTAACGTTAATTATTTCTTGACTAGTTATAACTTTTGCTACGGTAAATCGTTTTTAGTGAAAGGTAGATGTATTTTCAAAGGAGCCGATTGTGACACGTGCAAGTTCGTCACAAGAAAGCTCCCTTGGCGTTTTATGTTTGTTTCCATGGCGATTCCAGGAAGAGAAGAAGGTCACGTCACATGGTGCGATTCCCAGAAGAGAATACGCATGATGTTGCATCTTTACTCATTGTTTTATGTTTGTTTTCATGATGTTGCATCTTTTTTTCTTTGTACGGTTGATTATTTGTGCCTCTAGTATGGAACTTTCCTGCTTATGATCGATAAAACGTGAAGAAGTAATCAAGGATATTGTACTGCTCTCACTGGTAGTACTCTAAGGCTATTAGATGGTTAATTTTTCACAAACCAAATCATTTCTAGGTCCCAATACTTAGAATTATTGAGATATTTTTCTTCCCTATTCTTGAAACTGAGAGCTGCGTATTGATTTACTCTATATTCTTACATAACAATATGACATATATAAACCAAATCGGTGGTAGCATAGTATTAAGAGGAGAGTTTGGGGTTACGCGTAAACTCGTCGGTTGCTCCTGGTATGGCCTAACCTAACAACAATCACGAGCTTTCTCGTGTGAGATATGGATTCATCTTTGATGAATCAACCACATGTATGCTTTTTAATGAATAAGACCAAGTGCATCAACTAAATGTAAGTTTACATGAGTGTGATTTTGTTCGCAATAATCTGTACTTATAACTAGGCCGTGCCAAAGCTTTTTTACAAAGTCTGACATCTAAGTGTTAAGTTAGATGGGCTTATCCAACTCGCTAAACAATTTGGTAATAAATGGATTTACTCATCTATTTTATATATTATTAAAAATTTCTTCCAACTATCGATATAGGATACTTTGTCTCTAATACGCTTCTTGAAATGATAGCTTTTGAGCGTCAATCTCATAATGTCCGAGCAATGATCGATTGACAACTTTGCGCCAGCCAGATCGATGTAGATCAGATTAGACTGTTTGGATCGGGCTCTGATAACATTTTAAGTTAGATGTGATTACAATCTAAAACTAATTGATAATAAGTGAATTGACTCATATATATATATATCATATATATTTCTAACAATCTTTTCCAATTATCAATGTTTGAGACTCTAATATTAATAATCAAAATACAATATTATTTTTAATATGTATAACAAATTTAAAACATATATCTTTTTAAAAACTGAAAGAGTAAGCATTTATATTATTATAGCTAAAGTTGTGAGCTATATAATATGTGTATGCATGACTTAGATAAGCTTCCCATCTCATTCTAATGATAATTCAAAAGTTGGAGAATTGAAAAATAAAGGTTCCACTAATATGGTCAAAAAGATATTGGTGGATGGATGGCTTTTCTTTGTTATGCAATTTCTATTGAGCCACGAGATGCAATACTCTTGTTTTACTCGATAATCATATATCATACTCGGAAACGTAAGGCTTAAGTTTATGTCTCCACTTGAGCTTAAGTGGTATGACGTTTTTCTCTATGCTTTTAGATCTTCCAGTAGTTGAAAACTTGAAACCAATAGCAAACACTGATGTATTATAATTTGGAGTTTCACTCTATTGAGTGATACGAAGTCAAAATATATTCTGATTTGAATTTGATGCTTTTGCTTGTGTCATTAGTCACTTAATTATTGTAATCTTAATTACATTTAGTAAAGCAGCTTTTGTATAATGACACTCTCAAAAGCATTCTCTCTTCGAGAGGCCAAAGGTTGCTGTATTACTTTCTTCACTTATATGAGGGTAGTTCGTATTTCAGGACCACATATGCTGTTCAAGACTCTATTTGTGGATATTTGTCTGGAGATTACGTCTGCAGGTCAGCTCCTTTTTTGAATTTTATTACTTATAAACTATGTCATAATCCTCTTGCTTATGTTAGAGAATCCTAATTACTATATCATTCTTTATTTCATTCCAAGCATGTCAAACTAGTTGCTTAATTATATATTTTTGATTCCTTAAGCAGAAGGAGAGGCCCTAGCAAAATGACATAACTTATGGATAACACTAACTAATAACAAAACATTGATTGTGATTACGGATTTATGAGTTATATTGCTAAAACTGAAAAGAATCTAACACATGTTCTATATCGCTTTTGTGCATTTTCTTGGCAATGAAAATGAAAACATTATACCGATTTGCCTCTTCTAGAGAACTTAGTAATACGTGATCAACGTAACCACTGAGAATATTTAGTAATATATATGTTACTTGTAATAGAAGCTCAATATATACAAGAGAGGAGATGTTTCTTTCTTTTGTTTGTTGTATAATATACAATCCAAGGTATCTTCGTACCAAATATTTTTAGTGATCGTAGAATCTCTTTAAACACATAAGCTAAGATCCACTTGCGCTGTTCATGTCTGCAATAGACCTCTAAAAGACTAATATGTGATTAAAGTTGATCACAGTACTATACAGCACATAAGCTAGCATTATGCTCACAGTTCATCAATGGTCGTAGCTACACATTATTTATTACACAAGTACAAAACTGAGATGGCTTTTTCTATTACAGGAAGCCCAGGAAGATCTCAAAAATCTCTCCCCTCCCCACCCTCTTTGGAATAGGAACAGCTCACGCATTCTAGCTTTTCTTTGTGTAGGCTATGTGGTAAAGTTAGAGAGGACTAGGTTTTACATTTGTTTATATAATAAACCCACATGCCTTGGAGTTACAGAAGAGTCAGTGACCCTAGGGCATTTGTTTACTATGAAAAAGTGTCTTTTGTTGTTTAGAAATGGGGTTAATAACGTAAGCATCTGATTTAATAGAGAGACAGAAGAAAGAAAAGTGTTTAGTGGGGAATCACTTGGTGTTGCTGACGACTTAAAATGAATCTTAAACTGTCTTCATAAGCTGTTCCGTACAAGGTAACATGGTTTAAGAGGGAGAATCTTGAAATTTAATCTCACATTTATTTTCTTGAGAAAAAAGCAGCTTACTGTTGGCTAGCCAAAGATTCAAAGGGCAACGTTTGATGTTAACATAACTCAACATTGACTTAGAAGTTAACTTAAACATAGGTGCCTTCTTCTTATTTGTCTTTTAACCTTATTATAATTTGATTTAACTAAAACCTTGGTCGCTTTACATTTGATGTGATTCTTTCATTATTTCTGGTAGCTCCTTGCTTTCAAATACAGTGTTTTAGGGTTTAATGTTTTGGTCATAATAAGTGGGCGGAAAGTTTTTTTTTTCTTCCTTGCATTCATCAAATACAGTGTAATCGAGGTGAATGTATTTTTGGCACACTTAATTTGTTTTTCTGTAGTCTCATGTCGTGGTTTCTTGATCTGCATGAACATTCATTTCTAAAACTTTGTATGGAGACACATTCCCATGTGTTATTCCTTGATTAGTGCCAATAATCATTTTTTGGGTAAATGGATTTAGATTTCAAATTTAGTGGGCTGTTGTTATCATGTTGTTGAAACTGGGTGTAAGAGTTACCCGACATATGTTTTGACTCTCCTATCTATGTGTGCCACACGACTCTTTGCTTTAAATATCTGAAAAGAGATTATTAGAGATAACAAACAAACAATCATTTTCATAATTTATAGCACTACTGGGGAAACCAAATTTGGGAACTTTCATAGCCTTTGTTGGATTGTTTTATTTTTCTGGAAGGTAAATATATACTCTCTCCGTTTCAGATTAATTATCGTTGTAGAGTAAAATTTTTGTTTCAAAATAAATGTTATTTTATAGTTTCAATGCAAAATTTATTAATTTTTTATTATAATATATTTTTCTATTGGTTGAAATGTGGTTACATGTATTGGTAGTGGTATTTTTATTTTGGAAATATACAAAATTAAATATTTTTTAATATGTGTGTCCAAGTCTAAAACGACAACTAAAATGAAATAGAGGGAGTATAAAGATAGAACAACCTGTCGGTAACTTTTTGACATGTTACTCCCATTACATGCCTTTCTCCTAATTGTCAACTGTTTTCCCGAATGTTTTGTTTGTTTTGTTTTTCATTTTGATGCACTATTTCAAACGCAACAGAAGAAGAGATGCAGTAATAATACAATTTTTGATCAAAAAATTATGTTACGTCTTTAAGAGTAAACAATAGGAACACAAATGCTAACGCAAATATTTTATTTTTCACTTGGAACTTTCCTTATTCTCACTATTGTTTTGTCATGTTTTTCTGGTTAATAGTCTCTTTCTGTCACATATCACATGAGGGTGATCAGAACTTCGCTGGATGCTGAATAATTCAGTTTTTCTTTGCCTGAATTAGTCAAAACGATGATTAAATAAGTTTCCCCTTGGACTGTGCTTTTCCAAATTGCTCCTTTTGCTATCAATTAAAGTCTCCCTTCATAACAGTACAAGAGAAAGGATAACATTCGGAGTTTTTCAAATTTAACCATGTGCATTATACAAGGAATTCTTTTCTCCTTTCACCTTTTAACACACACACACACAAAATATTCTTATCTGCATTGTGTGGCATAATTATTTTTAAAAGTTTTGCATTATTCAAGTGGTGGTATGGAAAAGCTCCTTACTCACCTCTCTAGTCTATGCACATTGCATAGTCACACTTTCTCTTTCTTTTCTTTATTTATTCAATTTTGGGACACTACAAATTGGCATCCTCTCCCTCTCATTATCCTTCATTCTCATTTCCAATAACCTCTCTACTTCTTTGTTTCACATCTCACAAATAACCTCTCCTTTTCTCTCTCTCTCAATGGGAACTGTTGTGTATCAACAAGGGTTTCAGTCATCTCAGCTTAATGAACCTTGGGCTTTAAGGCTTAGACTATCTTCACCAACTCCTCACTTCTCTCAACCCTTTGGCTTAGCTCTCAAGTCTCATTTGCTTGACTCCTCTAATGCAAAAGACACCCAAAACCGTAACGATGGCAAACCAGCTGCTTCCTCGGGTCCTGACTCGAGTACTAGTTGGAGCTTTCTCGAGTCTCTATCCTCTGGCTCCTCCTCCTCCTCTCTCTCAAAGACAACGAGCTCTGAGAAAGAGAAGACTTATGTTCAATCTCCCTCTTCTTCTAGAACTCTAAGTGACAAGAGTTTAGCATTGTGCACTGAAAATCTCGGAAGCGAAACTGGCTCTGATGTTACTGACGTCGAAGATCTGTTCTCACTTTCTGTATCTAACGTGCATACCAAGAAACTCGAGGTAACAGCAACGGAGACAACAAGAACGTTAAAAAATAGGAAAGGGTGCGCTAGTGATCTCCCACCTCCGTTGACAAGTATGAGAGGGTCTCAATGCATTCAAATGAGACCACACCGTGAAGATGGAAGATTGGTCATGACTGCCACAAAGGCACCGCCTCTTAACAGGTGCTTCCAAGCTGACCGAAGCAACGGTCGTCTCCGACTCTCTATCTTGAAAGACAAAGAAGAGAAGATTAATGTGCCCGAAGAATACGAGGATGAGGAGGAAGAAGAAGACGATGAAGTAATGGACATGGAGAATGTTCAAAGATCAAGAAGATGTATTGAAAGTAATTATCGGGAAAACAGGAGATTGCTAAATTGGGAATCCTAAAAATAAGATACTTATTTAGTTTGCTCTGTTTTTACAGTTTCACTTTCACAATTTTTTTTTTAATTGTAATCTTTTTAATTTTTTCAATAGAAATATCGCCGTTTCCTAAAGTAGATTATTAAATTGAATTAAAAAAGGATTTATAGTGTAATATATAAGGAAGAAATGGGCAGAGGGAATATGCTCGTTGTCTGGTCGGTAGTTAATCAAGTTTGGTAAGAAAGATTCCGCTGAGTGGTCCGAAATTAGTGGCATGCACACCCTTACGTTCGTTGGGACCATTGTACTAGCTTCCTTCATTTTCTCATGCCAATACATCAAATCAAATTGGTAGGTTGACATAATAATCATTAATTTAAGTTATATACTGCAATTTGAACGTCAAAATGAAAGTTAATTACAACTTAATTTTGAAAAAAATCAAGTTAATACCTTAGAAAGATTTGTATATAGCCCAATTGTTTTGGATGCAAATGCTTGAAAATGAAAAATAAGAAAATTTAAAATTTCACCATTTGAAATAAATAGGTTTTGGGCAAAAAAACAGAACCAAATAACTGAATAACCAAATCGAAATACCCAAAATCAGAACAGAAGAAAACCTTCGAATACCTTACTAAATTATTATAAAATATCTGAAAGTATCTGAAATTATTCATTTATCTTATACGAAATATCTAAAGTAACCCAAAATATCCAAAAAATTATTTGAATCATCCTAATTATTTGATATTTTGTCCAAAATACTGATATTTAACATAAATTAACTAAACTATTCGAAATAACTAAACCGAAACCGAATGAGAAGCAAAAAAAATCGAGTATTTTTTTATTCTTAGATTTATTATCTGAATCTAAGCGAACCGGAAACTATCCGAACCAAACAAAAAATAATCAAGTAGTAAATAGATCATCTAGCTAGATCCTACCCAAACTTTTTGCACTGAATCAAACCGATACCCAAATGCCCATGCCTAAAAATAAACATACAATCCACTATTTCTCAATTTCACAATCCTTTTTTTAATTATTATTTTTAGTATGATATTATTTATAACTCACAAAACTAAAAAAGAAAAACTGAATATATATATATGTGTGTGTGAGTGTATTGAAAATGATATATATAAAAATCATAATGTTTATGCTACTATTCTGCCAATCAACACCTGTATAGAACAAAAGAGTGATAATGTGACCAGCTACACGTGAATCTCCGATGCATTGCGTTTTGAATTTTTTTTACAATTTTTTTTTTGTAATCTAAGGGTTTATATAATTTATTAAAATCTTCAAATAATTTTTATATAAATTCGATGGTCTAAACTTTTTCTTTAGAATTTATATTTATGTATTTTTCTAAAATTTCGAAGATCTAAAACTAATATCTCATTCGGTTTTATCCATGATCGGCTTTGGGTTTAGCCTAATAGTAAAAGACATGGAGCATGGTCTAAATCTATTGGGTTCGATTCTTGATTTAAGCTGATTTAAGCTTGGGTTTTAGTCCACGTAGTTTATAAGGTAGTATAGTAACATATGATCTAATTATCTCTCACATTAGTGAGAAATCATTTCAAATTCGGATCGGATAATATAATATCCAATTTACTCTATAACACTAAATGTATTTTCCACAAGATCGACCAGAACAGCCGAGCCGATAATGCAAGCAAGAAAAAAGGTTTTTATTTTCCTTAATGTTATTATTAATTAAATTATTATTACTGTGTGACTGATTGATATGTAAAAGTTCCTTTTCACGTTCCTTTTCTTGCAAAGCAGTCGCATGGGATCCGCGTCTATCCATTTGGGGTTTTTGAACAGTCAATTTGAGTATATTATTATTTTATTTTTGAAATTTAATTTGGGTATATTATTCCATGTTGAAAAGAAACTTAAGTCAAAAAAAATTTGCTTGTGCTAGTTACATAACTTGAATTACAATATTTTGGTATAATAAAGAATCGAAACATCTAGAAACTAAACATAAAATATTAAAATCAGCAGTAAGGAAAGGTAACTCAAATTGTTACTATCATATTCATCACAGTCCCAGTAATTTACTACATAGTTTGATCACAAGCGTTAAACATCACTAAAGCAACCTCGTGAAATATCAAAACTAGTCACCCATTTTAAACTTGGACCATTGATTTTGAATACTGATGTATTCCTTAATGAATGACCGTTTGATTAATTTGTTTTATTGTCTTAAGAAACACCATCAATTTTTTTGTTTCAATCTAAATAATTCACTATTCCCACCAACTAGATATCATCTATTCCCTCTGTTTTTTTAATATAAGTCGTTTTAAAGAAAAAAAATTGTTTCAAATTATATGACGTTTTCAGTTTTCTATGTAAAATTTATTAACAATTAATGTAATATATATGATCAATGATAATATACCTTCTATTTTATTATTGATTAAATTGTGGTTAGGTAAATAATTAATGATGATTTTATCTAGAAAATGTAAGAAATTAATTATATTCTTAATCTATGTGCATAAATGTAAAACGACTTATATTAAAAACGGAGGGAGTATATGATTAGTGACGCAATGTCTTTTTTTGGTGTGGTTCAATTAGGTTAAACATTTATATCCATTCTGAAAATGTGGTGAGAGCATTTAGGTTCAGAAATGGCAATTGGGCAGGTTTCTTTGTGGCTAAGTTGAACAAAAAAATTGGTGTGTAATTTATTTAAGTATGTGGACGTCTAATATACTATTAGGACCATGATGCCATCTCCAACGGAGAGATCTCTTAGGGTATCTAAGGCCATCAGTATTGGTAATATCTTGAAAATGTTCTCATGAATTAAGAAAAATCAAAAAGAAATAAAAAAAAACTAAGAAAAAGTAAGAGAGAGATGAGGATCTTTATCCGGATCTTAACAAGAGTTTAACAAGAGCATCTTTATCCGGATCTTTTAAGGGGGTTTCTTATATTATTTGCGGGTCTCACTGACATGTGAGGTTCGTGAACAGTGCAAGAAACGGTTTTAAAAACTCTTAAATAAGAATTGTTTTTTGCACTGTTCGTGAGTTCCACTGACACGTGTCGGCCCGCAATTTTTTTTTTAAAAACCAGACAAAAAAATAAGAATCTCATTTGGAGTTCTTAGGGATAAAGATGGCCTAAGACCATGATTAAATGAGGTTCTTAGAGGGGTTCTTAGAGGTATGGATCCTATGAATAGTGTAAAAATCGGTTTCAAAAGTTATTAATTAAGAACTGGTTTTTATGGGTTTCTTGCACTGTTCACGGGCCCACCGACACGTAGCGGCCCGCGATTGGTTCAATTTTTTTTCTTTTAAAAATCAAAAATAAATAAATTAAAAAATCTATATAAGTTACTTAAGGTTAATCATGCTCTAAAGCTTTATTACACATGTCATTTGTTCCTTTTTTCTTATTTTAAAATATTATTTGAGAACAATAGTTAGTGTTTTACCAATACTAGTGTCCTAACAAATTAAAAAACATTAAAAATGAAAAAAATAGGAGAAAGGTTAACCCTTGGTTTTTATAATATCATCAGTGGTAGAATAAATGTATTAAAATAATATTTCTCTGTTTTTATATGATGTTTTAGGTCAAATACACAAAAAATACTTTTGTTAAAATCATTTAATTACAACTAAAAAGTAACTAAAGTAATTAATCATTACTATTCTAAATAGATAAGACAAAAAATTACACATTATTTTAATATTTTAATATTCTTATTTAAAAAGTTTCAAATCTTTATATAAATGAAAAGAAACGGTAAGAGTAATAATTAAGTAACAGAAAACTAAAAATGACGTTGTTCTCTTCCTATTCTATCCTGAGAAGGGTTACACTTCTTTGAAGTTAGGACATCATTATCCTCATTTTCTTAATTAAAAATTTTAATTCATGAGTTGACTTTTTAACACTTTTGAATAAAAAACGGCTCTTATATCTCTTATTTAAGAGATGGTTCTTAATTTTTTTAGTTAAAAATAAAAAAAAAAAAGCTAAGAATCGTCTTTTATCCGAAACTAAAAAAATCCGTTAAAGACTGGGAATAATGATGGTCACTCTCCTTTTCTTAGACAATTTTTTTTTGTTATAAAACCAAAAAGAAGCATTTATTTAATGGGAAACTTTTTTGTTTCTTTGAATGTGGGCTACCTTTAGATTCTTTATGTTGTCGCTCTCTTTGACCGAATAATTAACCAGATTTCTTATATATTTGTAATCAATTAACCAGTTAAGTTATGAACTTAATCGCTACATCAAAATTATTGTGTTAAGAGATTATATGAAGATGTCAGCTACCTATAAGGAACGATGTAATTAACATGTACTATTTGGTAACTAAGACTACAAACAGTACTTCTTTGTTAAAAACTTCATCATATGTTAATGTTAAAAAAGAAAGAACTTTTTCTAACTAGAAACATAAAATTTGCAAAATCGAAATGTGCATTTGGCGGGTGTACTGGATGGATCCGTGAATCGTGAGTAGTGGCAACGTGGCGACAAAACGAAATCCTTGCTGGTAGTCTATTGGTGGATTTGCTCCTGCCCTAGAATATTATATATAATGATTTTGTAACATGATCTATAGCGTTTCTGAAAAGGTTTTGATATTGAAAATATTTTAGGAAAATAGAAAAATATTGAGGGCATACTCCAAAATTGTCGGCCAAAACAAAGATACAAGACTATAAGCAAGCTTCTAAATTTTGAGGAAAACAAACTAAACTTCTGAAATAACTAATAACAGAAAGAAAAAAGTGAACAAAATGAAAATAAAGTGTGAAGTATTTAAAACGTTTTAATTCTCCTATAACCAATTTTTAGTAACCCTACGTGTATGTTTCAATGATATTACCTTCTATTTTTCAACAACTCAATATTATATTTTTTGTTTTCTTTGTGACACGATCAAACCCTAGTACATAGACACTATACTTGCCCTAGTTAAATGCGTGCATCTGTGATGATCAACTTCGTTTGGATACACACTGACACACATTATTTCTTGACAGTAATAAGAGAGAGAGAGGAATAGAAAATAATTGAAGATATCCAAAATGGTCAAAAAATTATAATTCTTGGTCAGGAATATAAGAAAGTCATTCATCACATTCACAGCGCAGAGCCTTTTCTTCTTACTTATATATTGGTTATGCACAGTAAATCTGTTTACGCAGGATCCAATCCAGATAAAAGATTGAGTTTCTGTTTCATATAAATTGGATTCTAGTTCATTTATACGAGTGTTCTTTGTTTAATATGAACGAAGTATCCTTGTTTATCCATGATAAACTTCAAATTTGAATACGAAAATTCAACATTTTACTATGAGGCTGATTCATTGATAGCTTCTTAAATTGTAAGAGATGTAAAATGCCACTCTGCTCTTAGTTTCTTATGTCAAATGACTAAATAAGAATCATGTATAATTTACTTAATGAGTATTTTCTTTTCAATATGTTAACTGGTAAAAAAAGTAAACTATCACAAAAAGGAAATGAGAAAGAGAAAGTGAGGGTGAGAAAAGTAGATACGATTCGCTCTCAGTCTCTCTTGATATTTTTTTCAGTAACATGAGAGATAGTGAAAAGAAAGTGACGTTTCAAAGACGTATCCTAAACGCAAAATTTCACTTGTCTTCTTCTTTAAACATTGTGTATCTCTGAAAATAGTCAAGTCCTTCAATCAAACCGCTCCCTCACACTTAGAACATCCAACAAAAAAGGAGGCACAAAATCTAAAGATAGATTATAGAAATCTCGACAAAATCAACAATTCAAAAAGTGAGAAGATATTCTTGTTTCAATTTTATTGCTCTGTTTTTTCTTTGGCGTCCATCTACCACACTACCAACAAACCAAACTGCCGTATGATAAGTGTTGAATGTTTTTACTCTTGTGTTATTTTAAAATGTTTATCTTCCTCTCTTTTTTCGCATGAATCACAATGTTGACTCAAGACTTACCGAACGTGGGCCGGTAAATAGTAAAAAACAATAATTGACCAAAATACACTAGTATCACACAAATATTTGTAGTAATAAATGGAAAATATAAATATTATTGTATCATCATAACATATTCAATATATACACTACTATTTTAACTTATTACATGTCAGTTTTTGTCAAAACCCATACAGTTTATGAAAAATTATATATATGCAGAAAATGGTACTTATTTTAAAAATACACAAAGAATGCTTGAACTTTTCTTTCTCTTTTTCAGTTTCATATAATAAATCTGAATTCACAAAATTTGTAAGCCAGTAAAACCAAAATGAATCTGGAGATTTGATTATGAACTTAATTAGAAATAAACCATGATTAAATGAATATTAAGAGATTCTGAGTAGTTTTTTACAAACCTATTATAATATTTAACTAGAACTTTATTTGTTTTCCCACGTGGATATTTGATTTAACTTAATTTAATAAACCGTTGGTTTTATAAAAGTTTGATAATATATTATTTTATAATATAGATGTTTGATAATAAGTTTTTTTATTTGTACATAATATTATATTAAAAATTTATAATTTAACATAATTTGATGTAATTATACTATTCATATATTAACATGTTGTTTTTTATCATTTTTTTTAAATGAAACAACATATTAATTTTTTTAAATTTTTTGCATTAGTTTTCTATGAATTGTTATTAATTTTATGATATTTTGTTTTCTTGAAAATTAAATTCTTAATTTTTTATATTTGACTAAACTAAATAAAGTAATATTATATTTAAAAATTGTTTTATATAATATATACTATATTGTAATTGATCAGATTATCAATAACTCTATCAGTTTTGGAATTGTAATTAATTAATTTAAACAAATTTTAAATGCAGTGGCATAATTTGTAAATAAAAAATACCAAAATAAAGTATTTAATTTATTGTAAATACAATGGTTAAATATGTAAATAAACAAAAATACTCAATTTACTTTATTGTAAATGCAATTGTTAATAAAATGAAGTACTAAAATATACTACTATCTATGTTTCTAAACAATTCTCATTTATATTGTTATTCATGTTTCCAAAGAGTATCAAAATGTACTTCTGTTTAAATAATAATGATAATACTACAAAACACCTTGGTCTGTTACAACTTTCAATAATGTGCCTAACTAGTATGGGCTTATCTTTTCATCCTGTGTAATATATGGCCCTATGTTCACATGCTCTTTTCAGGCTTCAGTTTGTTGGGCTGCAGCTCAGCGTAGAAATGAAATCAATCCTTACATAATTTCTAGTTAATGTTTTAGATACAGTAGTAGTTATTTCAACCAGCTAATTCAAGTATATCAAATCTTTGTAGTTTATAGCCAAAAAATACTATGATGTGTCCTAAGCAGTTTATGTAAACTTATACATACACTAGTTTCAACTTTCAAGATAAGACTAGCTCTTGTTTGTTTTAGAATCTTGCCATAGACAGCGGTTGCAAGAAGTAACAAAGGCAGTGCAAATAAGCTGATCAGCACTACAATATCCCCTCAATACAAAACGATAGAGATAACACACAAAGGCAATGAGATTTTTCACCCAAAAACATTGTTTTTGTAAGAAAAAGACGTTGAAACAAACTCATGATGAGACTCAAAACATGAAGAAAGAAAACATAAGAATCAACAAACACGAAGAAACGACACCGTTAACTCCAACTGTAAAAGCTCCTGAGTTACTGTCCTTAGTAGCCGGAGTATAGCCACCCTCAGTTGTGTTTGTAGTGAGGATAACCACAATCCAATTATCATCAGAAGCAATACCAATGCCAGTGAACTTAGAATCATTCAGGTTCTTGTTGTACCTTGACTTTGTGAAATTAGACAAGACAAGACTCGCATCAAGGTTAGGAACACAAGCTGGCATGATCTCACCGTCTCTGGTTGCGGTTATGCTGAGGCTACATTTTGTGAGGAACTTAGGAAACTCTGAGAAACCAGGTTGGGATCCAGGGACCGAAGCAGGGCCAGTGGTGTTAGTGCATGGTTGGTTCTTGAACTGGTCTGCGAGCTCGTCAGCGAGACATTCTGCGTTGTTGTTATGTGTAAGTGTTGTTAGGTTTAGAGATTTTCTGTAGTCGTTGATGCCTTTAAGAAGAATGTCTTCCTCATCTGTTGATTTCAAAGACACAACACACACACACGATATCATTTTCTTGTGGGTGAAACAAGAACCTGAACCAGAACTAAACTAGTAAGATCGAGATCTAGAGAAGGTACGAACTATTTATTTTCAGACAAGATCTAAAGTCAACATCACGATCAACAGTGTTGAGGAACGTAAATTTCAAGAATTTCAAGAAGATTTTTTTCTGGAGATGATGAGGGAGTTGCTTACCATTGTCGGAAAGAACAGGACGATGAAGGGAGAGACTGACTAGTGAGAGAAGAAAGAGTAGGTGGAGCTTGGATATCGCCATTGATGCTTGAGGAGGTTCTTTAGCTTTTTGCTGTTTTTTTTTTTTTGCGATGGCTCTTCTTTCTCTTGCTCTCTGTATTATTGGCGTTTCGCTTTGACTCTTCTTCAATGTAGTTGGTTCGGTTTCTTTTGGGGGTCTCTTTCTTGTCCAATCGTTTTGATGACACGCACTCTCACGCGCAGACAAATTAAAATCGATATTATCTCTTTAAAAAAATGTATGTTTTATTTTATTTTGAAAACCCAGACGGAAATTATCTAAAAACATTGTAACTGATTTGAAAAATGTTAAGAACTAGTATACCAAATAGTAGCAAAATATATATTAGAGCAGCATTAACGGAAGGGTGAGAAATTTAAATATCCAAACTAAAAAATATTAATTTATTATTATAATTTTGTTAGATAATTAAAATTTAATTAAAACTTGAAAATAAAACCAATCAATAAATGATATGTAAGCAACTAAGTTGCAAAGATGTTCTGAAAAAATGGTTCATAGATACTAGGGCAATTCTCTTAAATAATTTTTTAAAGTTTTTGTCGTAGTTTTAGAAAAATAAAATGACCAAAATAGAATTTACAAAAAAAACTTAATTTTTTTTCTGAAATTTGAAACTATATCCCCAAACTCAACTCTTAACTTTAAATCCTAAAGTCTAAAAAACCTTATTTTGGTCATTTTCTTCTTTAAGAACTATTTTTGTGAAGAACAAACTAAAAATGACTATCTAAAAGAATTTTTCAAGATATTTTGGTTCATCTTTCTCTTATTTTTTTTTATTAATATAATTTTAGTTAGTAACCCTTTTTCATCCCCTCGTTAATGCTGCTCTTAATAATCACTTATTAAGAAGCATGTTGGATTTTCAAATTTGAAAACTTTACACTTCATTTATACTAAATTAATATTTTATTATTGAGAAATTTGATTGGGTTTTGTCAGCAGTGGTGAAGCTCTTAAAGGTTTAAGGGGTGTTTAACTTGAATTTTGTTTGTTTGTTCGGATTATTTTTAATTTATAAATAGTGGTATCAAAAATAAAACCAATAATACATGGTTTTGGCTTCCGGTGCTAGATGAAAACATTCTCTAGTTTTCAATTATAAATTAGTGATTTATTTTTGTGGTTTATTTCGTTTTTGATTTTTCGACTTTTGGTTTGTGCATAGACCAATTATGTTTGCTTGCAAAAACTTATCATGTGTCATGTGTTCAGTTTAACATTTTACCAAAAAAAAAAAAAACTTATCATGTGATGATTTTTACTTCAAACTGCACTGTTCAATCAAATGAGCACACTCTACTCCGTCAAGAATGAGAAACTTGACATTGTAATCAATCTGATCACAAATACATGATTTTGAGTAAATGAAGCGATAGAGAAACAAAGATGATGAGATCATCACACATGACAAACAAACCAACGATCAAACTCAAAACATGAAGAAACAAAAGAGAAGAACCAACAAAAGAAAACGGTTAATAAAACCATTAATGCCGAGTGTGAAACCTCCTGCATAATGGTAAATAACGGCCGGAGAAAAGCTATCTTCGGATGTCTTTGTAGTCATGAGGACAACCACTACCCAATTGTCACCAGAGCCAATACCAATTCCAGTGAACTTAGAATCATTCAGGTTTTTTAAGTATTCTGACTTTGTGAAATTGGTCGACACAAGGCTTTGATCATAGTTAGAAACACAAGCTGGCAGTATTACACTGTCTCTCATTGCCGTTACGTTGAGATGACATTTTTTGAGGAGGTTAGGGTAGTTTTGGAACTGAGGTTCGGTTCCAGGGACTGAAGCTGAGACGGTTGTGTTTGTGCATGGTCGTTTCTTGAACTGGTCTACTATTTCTTCTGCTAGACAATCAGCGTTGTCGTTTGGTGTTAGTGTTGTTAGATTTAGTGATGTTCTGTACTTGTTGATGATTGTAAGAAGAAGGTCTTCTTCATCTGTGGATATTAAAGACAGAACGCACACAAGTAACTTGTAAGCAAAGCAATCCATAAATGAATAAATCTCAATCTAAACTAAACTTTAGTAAGAACGATTAATACGAGTACACATAGGACGATAGAGTTACTCACCAGACAGAACAGGACGATGGAGGCAGAGAATGATTGAGAGAAGAAAGAGTAGGTGGAGCTTGGAGATCGCCATTGACTCAAAGGTTATTATTAGCTTTAGCTTTGCAGTTTTTTTTTCGGCTATGACTCTTCTCTCTTTCTCTTTATCTTTAGCTTCTTTAGCTTCTTTAGCTTTTATTCTTCAGAGTCGTTGCTTCGGTCTTTCTTTTTTAATTCTCATGTCCGTGTTGCGACGTAGACACATTAACTGACGCATCAAACGTTCTCGTTTAAACGATATTTTTTTCCTTTTTAATACTAAAATTTTGGATTAAAATTAGGAAATTTATATTGATCATAAAGTTTGTTATATATAATTTTTGATAATACAATTATTATAAAAGTTTATACTTGATATAGAAATGCTTTAATCATTTATATTCTACCATTTTTTAAAAAAATGCTCAAAATATCACTCAAAATAAATTTTCTGATCAACAATACTACCACATCTTTAAAAGGTTTCATAAAGACATTAATTTATAACAAAAGAGATGGGAAATCAAAATAATAAACTCAAAATTTGATTAAAATATACCCATCAAAAAGATTGTCCATATATAAACAAAACACAAAGGTTTTGATCATTGACTTATGTTGAGATTGATGAAGATGGAAAATTCAAACATATTCACTGCATTTGACCCATTAATAAAATAAAGTGATTTTAGTCCATGAAAAACATATTGTTTAGAAGAACTAAACAAATACTTATACTGATAATTTATTTATTTTCAAAAGTGTTAATAAATTCAGCAAAAAAAAAAAAAACTATTCTCCGGCAACTTTTTTCTTTTCCTTTGAAATAAGTCTCTACAGAATATGCCATTGTGAAACAGGTGAAGACAAAAGATACATGTCTTAAAATCTAAACACAAAACAATAACTAGTGGTTGATGTAACTTTGTTGAAGATAGGGTGGAAGCAAATCCTTCTAAAAAACAAGTAAGATTCAAGTCCATGCAACTCTCTCTTTTCTTCTCTGCTATCTCCACTTGTCTTCAAAACTCTTCAAGAGCCAATAGTTCCAGCGAAAATGGTTGTCTCTGCTGACTGCAGAATCTCCCTCTCTGCCCCTAGCTGCCTACGCGGCTCCTCTGGCTTTACCAGGCACATTAACCTAGGCAGCTTTCGCAATGGGGAGCTCATGGGGAAGAATCTCAACTTGCCTCAGCTTCGATCTTCTTCTACTAACTTCTCTCAGAAGAGAATTCAAATGTCTTTAAACAGTGTAGCTGGAGAGAGTAAGGTAACAAAAGTTTCAACCTTAGTGCTTCTGCTTCTTATTCTTTGATATTCTGGCTCATCAAAAGTGCTCTGCACTGCATTTATTTATGTCACAAACCTCCAGGTCAAAGACATTGAGTCTGAGAAAAGAGATCCAAGGACAGTGGCTTCCATTATTCTTGGAGGTGGAGCAGGAACTCGACTCTTTCCTCTCACAAAGCGTCGCGCCAAGCCTGCTGTTAGTTGCTTCTATGTTGCTGAATTTTCTGCAAAACAAAGTATAACTGATTTGGATTATTGCTTAAACTGCAGGTCCCCATCGGAGGAGCCTATAGGTTGATAGATGTACCGATGAGCAACTGCATCAACAGTGGAATCAACAAAGTCTACATACTCACACAATACAACTCAGCATCATTGAACAGGCATCTAGCTCGTGCTTACAACTCCAATGGAGTTTTTGGAGATGGCTTTGTTGAGGTTTTGATATGCTTTCTTCATCACCCTCTTATGAACCAAACTTGGTCAACTCATCTGAGGCCATTGTTTTGAAAAAATTATTCAGGCTCTTGCAGCCACTCAAACGCCAGGAGAAACAGGTAAAAAGTGGTTCCAAGGTACAGCAGATGCGGTTCGGCAATTCCATTGGCTTTTTGAGGTAGAAACCAGATCTTTCAGTAGCTTATCTTCACATGGAAAACAGAGAGTCCAACATTTCTTTTCATAGGATGCAAGAAGCAAGGAGATTGAGGATGTGTTGATCCTCTCTGGTGATCACCTTTACAGAATGGATTATATGGATTTTGTACAGGTGAGACAAGATTAATTCATCAAGAGTTACTTACTCTTAAGTGACTCTAATTCTTCAATCTGCAGGATCATCGACAAAGCGGCGCAGATATAAGCATTTCTTGCATACCAATAGATGACAGGTGAATGCAAAAGAATAAACAAACCAATTCAAAGATCATGATTTCTTATAAGTCTCTTTCTGTTTTACATGGTAGACGTGCCTCAGATTTTGGTCTTATGAAGATAGATGACAAAGGAAGAGTTCTCTCTTTCAGTGAAAAACCTAAAGGAGATGATCTGAAAGCAATGGTATGTTGAAACTTTTAATAGGAACTCCTAACCAAACCTGAAGATTGCTCTAACATCAGGGTATCCTTAGGCAGTAGACACAACTGTTTTAGGACTTTCCAAGGAGGAAGCTGAAAAGAAACCATACATAGCGTCAATGGGAGTTTATGTTTTCAAGAAAGAAATACTGTTGAATCTCTTGAGGTAACGCTTATAGTTCTATATTCTGTCTATGCATTCTAAGAAGTTAAGTGTTTTGAAACCAGATGGCGTTTCCCAACAGCAAATGACTTTGGTTCAGAGATTATACCTTTCTCAGCTAAAGAGTTCTATGTGAATGTCAGTAAGATTCAGTTTATGCACACATATATGTTCAATGAGTATCGTTACAATATCAGGGGATAACAAAAGATCTTTTGAGCAGGCTTATCTCTTTAATGACTACTGGGAAGATATAGGAACGATAAGATCTTTCTTTGATGCAAATCTCGCCCTCACTGAGCATGTAAGGACAAGATATTGCTAATAGTCATATACACTTATTTGTTATATCACTTACGTCTACATACCTTACCTTGTAGCCACCAGCATTCAGTTTCTACGACGCAGCGAAACCAATATATACATCAAGGAGAAACCTGCCACCATCAAAGATAGACGGCTCTAAGGTTAGTAAAACCAGCTATCATTTTTTCGGTTTTAGCCTATTTTCTTCAGGACTAACTCTTAAGTTCATTCCATGTGAAGCTCGTTGATTCGATCATTTCTCATGGGAGCTTCTTAACCAACTGCTTAATTGAGCATAGCATTGTGGGAATTAGATCAAGAGTAGGCAGTAATGTTCAGTTGAAGGTAGGGGAAAAAAATATCTTTCTAAATCATTATGAAAGGATTAGACTCTGAAGATGATATGATGATCTAAAAAGCATGAAAACTATAGGACACTGTGATGCTTGGGGCAGACTTCTACGAAACTGAAGCAGAAGTTGCAGCACTGCTTGCTGAGGGAAAAGTTCCCATTGGAATAGGAGAGAACACAAAGATTAAGTAAGACTAAACTTTTGAGTTTCACATGATTCACCTTAGAAACAGTTCTCCCTTGTGAAGGTTCCTGATTCCTTTCTTCCTTCTCCTTTCCCCTACAGAGAATGCATTATAGACAAGAATGCTAGAGTTGGGAAGAATGTAGTCATTGCAAACTCAGAGGTAAAAAAATTCTTTTTATTTAAGAAAAATGGACCAATCAAACATACTAATGTGATGGTTTTTCAGGGAGTACAAGAAGCAGATAGGTCAGCAGATGGATTTTACATCAGATCAGGCATTACAGTAATCTTGAAGAACTCAGTAATTGCAGATGGAGTTGTGATATGAGACTTGAGAAAGAATGCAGAGCAGAAAGTCAAAACTTTATTAATAAAGCACTTTATTTGGTAATGATGACACTCTTCACATATAATCATTCCATGTAATTAATTATCTGCATTAAGCTGATAGTGCTTTGACTCACATGTATTGGTGGTAATGGAAAAAATGGAGGAAACAAAGACAGAAATTTGAAGTTATGTACCTAAAACATCAGTTCCTCGCAGCTGAACATTAGTTCATTTTCGAATCTTTGTAAGACAAATCTTTCCTCCGAGGTGATAAAGTTGGTAACAATGCACTTCCTATCCGAAAAGGGTTTTCGACCAGCTCTTCCAGCTCGGTGAAGATAATCTGTAGCTGTTTGTGGGAGATCAAAGTTGAAGATATGAGTTGTTTCTGGTAGATCAATCCCTCTTGCTGCAATATCAGTAGAAACAAGAAGAAACCCTCCTCCTTGCCGGATTTCCTATGGGATATCAAGAAAGGTTAGTAACAAAGAGTAAGCATCCAAGGAAAACAGAACCACGTACTGTTAATGAAGCTGCTCGTGAATTGAAATTCATGTCTTCCTCTAGTAGGAGGATCTCAAGAGAGCCATCATATGAAGTTTTGAGGAATTCTATAAGTAGAGTCGTGGAAGGATCATTTCCAGCCTTTTTGGACTTCTCAGACTGAAAAGAAGAAACAGAAAAGAGTGTTACATGGTTAGATTAGGTGAAGTTAGAAGGGAAATAGAGGTTTTCAGAACCTGCTCTCCCACAAAAATAATAGCTGATTCAGGTGCATCAGACTCTAACAAGGCAAGCAGTATTTGATGCTTGTTGTTCTTCCCACACACCTGTCAAAGTACAGATCAAATGTACTAACAGCTGCATATTTAGACAAACGAAGTCAGAACAAGTTAGATCTTACAACAAATTTGTGAAGAAGGCACAAAGGCATGGGCATGATTGCGCTAACATGAATATGAACAACATCCCTCTGCAGAAATATGAAAAAGACTGTAAGTTGTAGAGTCAGGCGGGTAGTATTAATCTAACAGTAGCCCAAATCACTGATAAGCAAACCTTTGTCCACTTCTGCTGTATACAGTCATGCACAAAATGTTTGTGCTGAGGAATGGAAGCACTGGCAAAAACTGTCTGACGTTTATCGCATGAAGAAAATGACGTCAGAAGCTTCCGCACAGAACCGACTTGTTTAGATGAGTAGAATAAGAAATCAACCTACCAAGTGACAGAAACTAATCTCAGCATGATGTTCAATGTGCAGAACAGCATCTATCATTTGCTATGGAGAATAAGCATAACAGAGAGTTGAGAAAGATGTGTGTGTTTTTACCTCATCCACAACAAGAACTTTCACCGAGTCAAGTCTAAGTATGTGCTTTTCGAGCATGTGGCACAAACTTGCTACCGTAGCTACCACAATTGCCGGTGGCTCAGCCTAAAAAAAAGGGTTAAACTTGATGAGCTAAGTCACAAGAAGGCTTTTGAGTAGCCTAATTTCACAAGCATGTTCAAGTCCAAACCTTTAACCAGCTTTTGTGCCTTCTTAGCATCCCTCCATCTAGAAGAGCCATAACTGTACATCCTTTCACCTCAACATCAGTTGATTTTGCAGCCAACATTCGAGCAACTTTTGTAACCTAAACCCAAAAGAGGCAAGAATGTCATACAAGAATCCTAAAAGTCCATAGGAAGATTAAAACCAATGCATATAGTCTTACTTGCATACCGAGCTCCCGAGTGGGAACAACAACCACAGCTTGCACAGAAGATCGTTGAGGATTTATAAGAGAGAGTATAAGTAACAGGTAAGTCAATGTCTTGCCTGAGCCTGTCTAGATAGCCAAAAAAAAAGAAAAAACAACATAAACTTGTGTTCTGATAATAACAAAACAGAGAATGGATATAAAGGAAGAGACTTGGGCATGGAGGATGCAATCACGGCCAGTGAACAAAGTAGGAAGAGCTTCTCTTTGAATATCCGTAGGAAACACAAACCCAATTTCCTCTATTCTGCATAGTTTATCAAAAACCCAGTTTGCAAGTCTCGAACTTTAAAACTTCTTGAATCAAATTTTCACCGGAAGAAGAAGAAGAAAACAGAGCTTGCCTGTGTAAAATGTGTTCCGGCACAAAGCCTTGGCAGATGTTTCGTAGAGTCAAAGCAGTTGTTTCAGTGGGAATGTTGCTTTCGGTTTCAGAGAAAGCGTTGGTGACGGCTTGGAGGTTGGAGGATTGGAGAGCTGAAGAAGTAGTAGATTGAAAGAGAGTAAGCTTTTGTGGTGTTGAGAAGAGGGAAGGATGAAAGGGTGAGACTTTAGGGAGGAGGGAGAAGTGAGGAACAGAGAGAAGCTGCTGAGACGCCATTGATGAGAGCACCTCCGACGAAAGGATAACGCAATTGAACTTTCGGACAAAATCTTCCGGCGCGGTTTGGTATGGTATGTTATGGTTTAGTGTCGTTAATAAATTTTACTTATTGTGATGTTAAAAAATTTGAAAAAATTACTTATTTACTGAAAATTGATTTTGGGCCTATTTTGCAATTTATCATACAACTTTGTTATGGACTTATAAAACAAATTTGAAATTCAATTGCAAACAAAAGTCCAAGTTTGGAAGAGAAGCATGGACTTGTTCACTATGGTTATGCAAATATGCTTATTGATTGGGTTATACAAATGCTCTCTATTCACCGAAATTAATATGTATCTTACAGTAAGATTCTTTCTATTATGTTAAAACTCTAATCACCGAAATATATATCTTACTATTGTATAGTAGTAGTAGTACACAACAAAAATATTATTTTTATGATTCCACCGCCACCTATAAAATGTATTATAGTCTATATTATATATGAATCAAAGTAACTGTATGTTTTCGAATCTTGTCTTGAAGGTTGTTGGCTGCTATTTATACTAATGTTTTTTTGTAAATATAGTTTGTCTCTCTGTTCACTACTTCTTTATTTCCTTTTTTTTTTTGAGAATTGGCTTGATTTCCATTTTCCTTTGATCTAATGTTTGATGTTGAGAGTTTTGTTTAATATTTAGATTAATCAGTATTGTCTGTGTGAGCTTACATTTTCGTACTTCACCTACGTAAATGCATATATTTTTTTGAATATACATCTAAGAAAGGACAAAGTGGATATAATATATTTTCATCATCATATTATTTTGCTATAAATAGAAAGACTGGAATGAGAATGAATAATGGAGGAAAAAAGGAGAACGAATAATCGCAGGACAGAAGGTGTGTGAGCTTGTGACAGTCTTTTGGACTTCTTAGTTAGATCTGACCTTTTTAATATATTCAGACAGTGTGGCAAACTCGTCTGTGATGTCCTAAAGATATTGATTGATTGGACAGAGATAGAGAGAGACACAGAACATTTGCTCATTCCACATGGGGCTTGTCTTTACAATTACACATTCCTCCATCAATATTAGTTGTAATCACCCAACAAGATTTCACAAGTTGATTTTAATTTAATCCTTAAAAACATATTTTACAAATGGAGAGAAGTCATTGAATATCTCTAAAATGACAAGACACAGTTACATTAAAACAAGAACAAACTTGGAACAAATCTCCAATACCTTCCTTATGGAAGAAAGAACCCTTTATTCTTCGCTGATTTACAAACAAATAAATCTTATGCATCTATAAATATATAGTTATATGAATCAATCACACAAAAACCATGAATAATGTAAAAATATTTGTTAAAAATTAATCAAGTGTAGATAGATGCTGCATCTCTGTAGGTCCTTCTTGGGATAGAATCATGAACATTACTAGCGATCATGCTGCTCTTGTTGTTGTCGTGAGTAGTGAGAGTACACCTTGAGTTGTCCTGATACTGTTGTTCGTTTTGATGAAGAGAATGTTGTTGCTTGGCGTTGAAGGAACTAAACCTACCTTGTTTCTGATGATGAGGTCTTCTTCTGGACTGAGAAGATTTAGGGATGAACACACCAGTTCCTTTGTTTGGTTCTTTATGATACATATATGGAGCCGTTTGGTTGCTTCCTCTGAACATATCCTGTTTCCAAAAAAAATCAAGAAACAAGCAGTTGGAGAGAGGTAAGTTTTGAACTTTTGAGAGAGAGAGAGATAAAGTCTGTGGACAGTGGAACAAACCTGGAATGCGAGTGAGGAGGAGGTAGAGAGAGAAACATGGTTTAACTGTTCATCTTCATCCATAATGAGAAGAGAGATCTGTTTGCTTATGTCTGCAAAGAAGACATCATCATCAAGCTCTAACTCCATAGCCATAGATTCCTAAGACTTTGTAGTTCTTTAGAAACAAGTCTTGTGTTTTTTCTTTGCTTGAAGTGGAGTTTGAGGGAATGTTGAAAGAGTCAAATATATAGGCCAGAAAATATTGGCCCTTTGAGAGAGGAAGAGAGAAAAGAGCATGTGGCTGGGAGAGTGGGGCCAGAGAAAAAGATTTTGAACAATGTAATCTAATCGGGCTAAGTCCCCACAATACACACACATCATGAAGGGACAGAAGGATGTTGTGCATTGATGTTATCCAGTTGTGCATTGATGTTATGTAGAAATCAAAGTTCACAAACAACCCATATCCACTCTGTTTTTATTACATTAACATAATTACTATCAATATAAGCTGAAGTAAACCACCAAGTGTTTAGATCCAGGAAACCCTCTGACAAAAAAAGTGATTAGAGATACCCTAGGTTTTCACTATTCATCATGATATTAGCAAAAACAAAAAAAAACTATCTTTGATAGAGCCTAAGGAAATATTTGTTATGGGTCTTATGGCTATGAGATCCTAAAACAGCCACATGTAAAGACAGCTTGTGGTGGGCAATTGAGGAAATGGACAATACACAATTTGGATTTTGAAGAGATAGAGAATCTCTAAATATGATATGGTTTGAGGATAGTGTTTGAGTGAAAGTAGGGTCACACGCCAATACGGTATATGACATATGTATACAATTATCTATGTATCATTCACTTTCCAAGTAAAAGAAAACATGGAGTTCATATTACCTTATCTCTTCTTCGACCCATACTAAGTTTTAAAAGGCTAGTTTAAAGTCCCCAAGATCAATCAGTTGAAGGGAAAGCTCTAAAGTGTAAGCAAGTATAGCCACAAATGAAAGAAGAGAAAGTAAATATAAAAGAAAGAAGATAAGTTTTCATATAAGGTAGACGACTCTTGAGTGAATGATTAGAAAAAACGGGCAATGGTGGTGGTTATTTTACAGAATGATCTGAGATCAAGAAAACAAAAGACGAAGCAAGTATCGAAAATTTTCTTCCTTTCACATCCATAGGTTATGTCATTAAACATATACTCATATGATCTACCTTTTCTCCTCCCATCCCTCGATATTGTTACTGTCCCATCTCCCTTCTTCTTGTCCATCTACAAGATCAGAGAGTAGGAAAACACATTATGAACAATCAAAAGCTCTAAGTTAGAGCTTCTAAACACATCATGGGTTACATACAGCAATGACTAATAACATAAAAGGGCTCATTCATCCAAGGGAAATAAACTGAAGGGAGAAAGTGTATTCAGTATAAAAACAAAAAAGAACTCTGAAATGGCTAATCATCTTCTCGTATTCTCACACTGCTTTAGCGTGGTGAAAGTGTTGTGATTGGTGATCCGGAGAAAAGATCCATACTTTCTTTTGCAATATGCCAATTCTCAAGATACTAAGACCTAACTATCATCCATTCACTTGAGAATCCGACAAAAGACAGAAGACTTTGAGCATCATAAGATTGTTCTAGAGACATTTGACAACTTCTACAGTCCAGAACTAAATGAAACATCAACTAACCATCAATCAGCAAAATAGATCTATCTCTAATCTCTAATTACACAGACGCAAACGAAAGAATCGAGCTTTGAGAGAGACAGAGAGAGAGAGTACAAGACCTTGTTGTTGTTGTTGTTGTTGTTGTTGGTTTTGAGATTGAAGAGATCGTTCGTATTGTTCAGCCTTTTCAAGGAAAGGCTTGTATCCAAGCTCCAGTGACATGTACCCGAACGCCAGTGATCCCAATACCACCACCGATGATCGTACCGCGTTGTCCATCGCCCTCCTCTTCATCTCTCTCTTTCTTTCTCTCTCTCTCTCTCCCGACTCTAAAAGTGTCTTCTTTTTCCCTAAGAGAAATAAACATAACAATTAAGACCCACCAATTTAAATAGAGGGTTTCGCTTCTCCGCAGCAGTTCTTGGTACGAACGCATTGTAGCTCAAGAAGAATCCATCTCCCTAAGCTCATCAGAGCAATGAGTTCCACGTTGGAGGCTGACGCTGAGAGTGTTCTGAGACTCGTGACGCCATCTCTCGACCTTAAACGACACAAAGGCCAAGCTGGTTAGAAACTCTCCCTTCATCTCTCTTATGATCGGTTTTGAATCAAATTTTGTATTACAAAGTCTGAGCCTTTTTAATGTTAAAGCTCCTGTTTTTTTGTAAAATTGATCCTTGAGTTAGGGAAGATAGCTGTGATCGGAGGCTGTCGTGAATACACAGGAGCTCCATTCTTCGCCGCCATTTCTGCTCTCAAAATCGTCAGTAGTTTCGTTTCGTTTCTATTAGCCACACAACAGATTCTTTAGACTCATCTTTGGTCTTGTCTGTAAATAGGGTGCTGATCTGTCTCATGTCTTCTGCACTAAAGACGCAGCGCCTGTTATAAAGAGTTATAGTCCTGAGCTTATAGTTCACCCTGTTCTTGAGGAATCTTACACCATCAGGTGAATATTCCGGTCCCACACATTGTTTGCTACTATGTGAATTTTATATTTTGTTTATGATGTAGTAACTTCAGTGAGGAAGAGAGGAGACAAGTCCAGGAGAAAGTTGTTGGAGAAGTGGATAAATGGATGGAAAGATTTGATTGTCTTGTGATTGGTCCTGGTTTGGGAAGGGATCCATTTCTCCTGGTACACATTCATCTCATCTCATCTCATTATGTAATTTTGAGTTTTCAAAGCTTTGGTGGTTGACTTCAGGACTCTATTTTTGCAGGAATGTGTGAGTGAAATCATGCTTCTTGCTAAAAGGTTCAGTGTTCCTTTTGTTGTAGATGGGGTATGCAGTTACATATATTCTAAAGATTGGATCAATCTACTTTCTTCTTCTCTTAAATCTTCTATATGTTTGATCTCTTCCTTGTTTAATATGATGGTTCTGCAGGACGGGCTGTTTCTTGTAACAAACTCCATTGATCTTGTCAACAGCTATCCGCTTGCTGTCTTGACTCCTAATGTGAACGAGTATAAGCGTCTTGTTCAGAAAGTGCTGAATTGTGAAGTAGATGAGCATAATGCTGAAGATCAACTACGTTCTTTGGCCAAGCAGTAAGTACAAAAAAAAACTCAGTTTCAAAGTCTAGGGAGAAAAACAATTTTGAATCTGTATATGTATCTACAAGTCATGTAGTAGTTTAAAACGACCTTTAGCACTGAATCTCATTTGATAATATTAGAAGCATGTGTCATTCAGGATTGGTGGCGTAACGATTCTGAGGAAAGGCAAATCTGATCTTATAAGCAATGGGGAGATAGGTGAGTAACTTTTTTTCTCTTGGTTATATAAAACGTTGAGAACGTCAAGTGTGATTATATCTATTTCTTGCAGTAAAATCAGTGAGTATATATGGTTCGCCAAGACGATGTGGTGGACAAGGTGATATCCTCTCTGGGAGGTGAGTTCGCTATTCTTTGATCTAATATCGTTAGCGGTTGAAAGTTTAAACTTGTGTAGCCAGCCACTAATAGTCTTCTACGTGTATTTGGTTTCATCTAGTGTTGCAGTGTTTCTGTCATGGGCGCAACAGCTTAAATCAGGTCATGAAAGGTTGTGTTAGATATCTCTCCTTCATCTGCTTTGTTGGGATTTTTTTCTTTCTCAAAGTGTTGAAACTCTCTGAAAATTTCAGTCTCTCGGAGAATCCAGCCATCTTGGGATCCATAGCTGCATCTGGCCTGCTGAGAAAAGCTGCATCTCTGGCTTTTACAAAACACAAAAGATCAACTCTCACAAGCGACATTATTGAATGTTTAGGGGAGAGGTATGGATTTGTTTATTAGTACTGAAGCTGCTGCCATCAGAGAATCCTCAAAAGTTTTCGTTTAGGTGTTAATATTTTTGCTTCTTTCTACAGTTTGGAGGATATCTGCCCTGCATCTTAATCTGCAGAACACATGTACTAGAAGAGTTGGTCTTTGCCTTATTGTCTGTGAGAAACTTTAAAAGCTGTTCCTGTTCTTCTTCTCTTTTGTCTCAGTACTGTTCTTTTCAATAATAAAATCTAACTGTTGTGATTATCAAATAAAGATTTCTACTCATTACTCATGACCCATTCTCTGCTAATCTCAGTATAACTTCATACATATCCATGTTTGAGAGTGTAGACAAACTGAGAATTGCGAGATTTACTGGAGAAACAAGTGATACAAGCATCAAGACTCAAGAGAATGTAAATTTATTGGGACGAAGACGCTAAGAACATCAGAAGAGACAGACACGGGCTGTACAAAGAAACAAAAGACAAAAGGAGAGAGATACAACACTACACACATCATCACCAACCATTGATAGCTTTAAAGAACATATAGAACAGCTTCTTGTTTTTTCTACATCATTATTATTTATTTTTTGCTGTTACAGTTATCATTATCAATCTGCAAGAACTGTTGCTCCTTCCACCTGTGTTCCACCACCATTATTTGTGTTATGAGCCCTCTTGAAATGTTGCTGAAGAAAAGTAAAACTAGATATGATTTGTTCTTAGAAGAATCAATCAAATTACCTTGAAGGTAGCTCCCCAAATTTCTTCCTCTTTAGCAGGAATGGCAGTGATCTTATTCTTAGGGTTCTCAAAGCTCCTAAGCCCACCTAATGCAGTCGAGTAGAAACACCCTGCAACACAGACAACCATTCGGATCGATCCTAATACAGCTTGCAGTGTCCTAAAACTCTTGAACTTAAAAAATGAATAAACAAACCTTGAGGGAAAGAAGCAAGAGATTTCCCACAAGCACCTTTTAGCAACTGAAGATCATCAGAAAATGCTACATACCCATCAGCTGTTATCCCCCAATACAATGGAACCTTACCAACTTGGTCCTGCAGCGAGTTAAAACCAGAGTTTTACCGCCAAATTCAATCTACCTACTCACTGTAGAAAAGGCTTTTGAGGGGGTTAAAAAGAACTTACTGAGGCCACAAACAGAGTGGAGGTTGATTTATCGAATACCACAAAGGAAAAATCGCCACTTAGGTGAGACACTACGTGGTTAGCCGGGTAAGGAGCTCTGTCACGGAGAGTCTTGTAAGCCTCGATGACCAAGAGAACCTCGTTTGCATTTTTTGCAAGCCCATATTGCTGCTTCAAGCTTCCTAGGTTGTCAAGCGAGCCTTGGAACAAGCAGAATATCTCATCCTTAGCCCCAAATGACCTGCATCAATTCGAAAAAAACCGTCTTAACAAGCCTAAGCCTACAAATATATTGACGGAGTTCAAGTTAACTCAATATGAGACCTTAAGAGGAACAAAACAAAGGTTTAGACTTCTAAACCCATTTGATGAAAAGTACTAAGAGCATCTCAAAAGGGGTTTTTTATTTTATTTTATTTTATTTTTTCTGATTTATTAAACTAATCGCGGGCCGATACGTGTCAGTGAGACCGCAAACAGTTCAAAAGAGGGTTCTTATTTAAAGGTTTTAGGAACCGTCTCTTGCATTGTTCACGAATCTCACATGTTAGTGGGGGCCACGAACAGTGCAAGAAACCTCCTTAAAAGACTCGGATAACCATGCTCTAAAGATAGAAAGTGAGGAATCATAATTCATAAGGCTATCTTTTTTTTTGTCGGCTTCATAAGGCTGTCTATAAAGACTATAATAATAGTTGTGGTGTTTTAATAGCCTTATAGGGTTTGGTCGACCAATCAAAAAACTGCTTTTGTAGATTGGCCATACCATGTCACATCCAAAAATACATATTGCCCTTATGATTCTTTTAACTATATACTCTAGCTATAGAGATTTGTGGATGAATTTTGAGATATAACTTTTTTACCACATGGTGTCTGATCGGTCATCCCCTCTGAGAAAACATATTTTATGGACAGTAACAGTGATTTTTTTTTTTGCTAAATGACAGTAACAGTGATTGTACCCCATTGGTATTTTGTAAGAAAAAAAAAACTCATATAGTTACTATTATCCGTTCATTAATGTGATTCATGTAGACGTCTCTGTCTATCAACAAGGACCAAGTTTTGTCTAGTTTCAGTTTTGTGGTTAATGACTTCCAAATAGAAATCAAAGTCTCGGTGACATGAACAAGTCAGTTATGACTCATGAGAGGCTTGTGATTCATCTTTGGTGATCTCTTTCAAAAAAAAAAGGAAAGAATCATCTTTGGTGATCAACACAGCTTCTGCGACGTGTTCTTGTGTGCCACCGACAAAGTCAAGAACTAGTTTTTATTTTATTTTAAGGTATCTAATTTTTGGATCTCTCAATCTTTATATATTTTTAGGTAATGAAAATAACATGTAAATACGTTACTTGACTTAAATCTCTGATGACTACATAAAGATTGAAAAAACTAACTATTGGAATCTTTATTTATTTTGGATAAGTATTCAGATATTTTAAAACTTGAGTTTTCCTATATGAATCATATTCCATATAACTAGGATCTACACATTTTATAAGTTACCTATGCTGTATATGCATATTTCTCAAAATAACATATTAGCTATTTGGACTTTCATTATTGTTTGGGTCCACGCACCAAACCACACCAAACCACAAAACACATCACGCTAAGTTCAGTGGGGGTGCTCAAGAGAATAACCCTATCATGTAAATCAGAATCTAGAATTTCATATAAAACAAAATTATCTACACTTAAATATTGTCAGTGATTTTTACCAATCTTCTCTTCTGTGTAATTTTAGACAAAGAAATAGGACGAAATAGGGTCAATTGGTCGGATACATGCAACTTGACCCTACTACGCTGTTCTTTTATTATTGTCTTTTTGTACTGTTTTTTTATAAAAGAAAATAAATAATCTTAATCTCAATGAAATTAAAACAATCGACGATGATTTCATCACCGTCCGATCAAATCAATCGGAGGGTGTATATTTTGGAATCATCATGAAGCTGCTTCCAAATGTTCAAAAATAAAATAAAAATGAAGCTGCTTCCAACGAAAAACTAATATTCTCTCCATATCAAAATAATTCATATTTTAATAAAAAAAATTGTTTCAAAAAAATCTAAATTTTATATTTTTAATGTATTTAATAATAATAAATTGTAAATTTTAAAATTATTAATTATGTTTACTGAATTTTGATTGATTAAAAATTATAAAAATAATTAAATATATAAAATAATGTTTTTATTGTTAAAATTTTACATGTTTTTCTTAATAAGTGTGAAAATTTTAGAATATGCATTATTTTGAAATAAAGGAAATATAAATAAATCGCTGGCAACTCACCTAGGCCGAAGAGGACTCTCTTTGTGGTGGCTGTAGGCAAGCTGCACATAGTCACCGACTTGTACGGATACAGCAAAGGGGTTCTTCTCGACGAACTTGTTAACTAAAGCCTCCCCGGTTGTCTTCGGTGACGGAGTTCGACTACCGGCGGCCACCAGCTCTTCCGGCAGCGATACAATAGCTCCGCTGAAAATTCCCAACATCTTCTAAAGCTTTTAAGTTATCTCTCTCTGTTTGAGATATATGGGACAATGGACATGGGAGGTTGAGACTAATGAGATGATGGTGCTTATTTAAATATAGGAGACTGACTAATGATACCGTGGGCAATTTCGTCATTTCATTTTTTCTGAATCTTTAAATAATTTGATTCTTTGTTTTTTAGTTTTTATTTTATTACACAGAAATTAACGTATTGACGTGTATACGTATGGAAGTGACGCACAAATACGTGAGTACCACACGGAAGAGATGGAATCATTCTCGAGCGTTAGATTCTAGTTTTTGTCGGGACCTATGTTGCACTTCGTGGTCTCTTGTCTTATCCATCTCCTTTTCATATACGTAGTTATTGAAGTTTACTCCAATTATATAACGTTTTTATTTAATTTAGTTCGAATATTATGACAGAAATTAATAAGTTAATTTTTTTTATAATAATTGTATATTTGCTTGTAGATCTGACTTTTTTTTTTTAAATAACTTTATTTCCATATCTAAGCTAGCATATATTTCGTAGAAAAGAAATAGATAACATCCATTTACAAGTTACAACTTTCTTTTCCATTTTCTTCGCCATATTTCTTGCATTTTTATAGGAAAACCAGCAGAAAATCGTAAATGAAACTAAATATTATGTATGTAACCGGTGAAATGTAATATGCACAAACATATAGTTACCCCTTTTCTTTTTTTTTTTTGAACTGAAGTTACCCCTTTTCCATAAAATATAATATCCTTTTAGAACGGAATCTGACTATTTAATTTTAATCTTGTGAGGGAAAAGAAATATGTCAATTAATTAAATCAAGTGATGTATCACCATATTGATCTTCTTATTAGGGACTTTTACTAATACGATTCCACTGAAACGAAATCACCAACCATAACCAGGAAATTTAAACTGGTCTTGGTGTGATGCAAAACCTCTTTTTGGTTTAAATCAGATCAGATAGTTTTTTCAGCCAATAAATTAGGAGCGAGGTAGAGTTTGTGTTCTGAAAGCAACTTGAACCTAATTTAAATGGACATCTATCATCATCCAATTTTAAAATATCATTGAAACTAGTAAGTTTAAGATATGTCAGATAAAATTTAAACATCTTTAACAAATGAATTAAATAAACACAGTTACGTGATCCGTATTATCCGTGTCACACTGTATTTATAATTTCGTTTGAAAACAACCTTTTAGTTCTCCTGTTTTAAATTAAATAATAATTTCCAAGACGTTATTATAAATTCATCAAAGATTCAAACTTTGTGCTACATAATACAATAATCTGGAGCTTCTGTAATAATAATTTAAACTTTGTTCTTCTTTTTGGTAACTTATTACAACTTTCTTATATTTTTAAATTTGATTTTTGTTTGGAAGCAAAAAAAAAACGAATAAAAATATTTATCGGAAAAGATCTGTGTTGACAAAATAAAATATATTTCAGAACAGTGGACGCCCATTGTTTTTGTTTTTGTTTTGGGGATTGGCCCACTGATTTAGTAATGTTGCACGGTGGATCAGGAAAATGAAAAAAAAATCATCAATTTGACAATTCATGTATGTGGTTTTGCAGTTTTCCTTTGATTTTGAATATGAGATATTTTTTGTACTTGCTAATATAATGGTATAACGCTGAAATTTGAGACCTGATAGAAAATATTAGATATACGGAAATAAATCCAACTAAATTTCTTAACATTTAGATAAAAAAAAAGAGTAAAATTTGTTTCATAAAAAAAACCAATTACAATTTCAGACTTAAACTGAATACTTTTTATTTTTATTTTATCTTATAAGCTGTCAACTGATCGATAACAAAATAAAATATATATATGAATACTTTTTATTACCATAATTTCCGTGTAAAGCAAATGAAAATTCAATATTGGACATTTTTCAATCATTACATGGCTATCATTTTTATCGCATCTATGGAGATTGTACTAAGTTTTATTTTTATTTTTTGCTAAAAGGTTATAATAAGTTTCAAAATGACTGTTTTCTATATTCTTAAGAAACAATGAAATATTTGACAGTTGAAAAATTGATTCCAGAAAAAATAATGGTGAGTTGATTGATCCACAAAGTTTGCGCAAATAACAGTGTTAATAGTAATTGTTTCCAAATTACGTAACCTAAACAATACTCCCTCTGTATCATATTAAAAAGGTTTTAAAGTTTTTTTACAAAGATTAAAAAAATACAAAGTTTAATGCAATTTGTCTTGGTAACACAAAATGTTATTAGTTTAATTAATAAAAAAATATGTAGTATTTTGTAATTGATTACAAATTTCAAATGACATTAATTTTTATCTAGAATTGTGTAAACATCACTTATTATGAAACAAAAATAAAATCCTAAAACACCACTTATTGTGGTACGGAGGGAGTAATTAATATCCAAGAAAGAAGAACTCAGCCTACAATCGAATACAAATATGGGTGAGTTGCTTAAAGATTTTTGACCATTGGTTAAGAAAATGACACATTCAAACAAAAAAACGCATAGAACATCATAACAAAATGGTTGGTGACGACAACGGAAAATGTATGAGACACAATTATAAACTATTTCATGCAAAACTACCGAAGACAACAATGTTGACTGTAGAAATGTTATATTTTTTTGATATACTTTATCGACTGATTAGTTTGAAGAAAAACGCATTTAGTGTTACATGGTAGATTGACTATTTCACTGTTTAATCTGAGTTTGAAATATTTTTCGATTAATGTTAGGAGGTGAACATATCGTATGTTATAATCTATTATGTTAACTACTTGGACTCAAACCCAAATTTAAACTAATTAAGTAGTGATAAGGAAAAAATGGTAAATTGTTTCGTACGTGGGATATATCTTTGATTTAAGCTTTACACACACATACGAATTAACACTCACAAAGAAAAAAATCGATACTCAACCAAAATTTAGGTTAAAATATATACTCTGTGTAGAGATCAAACCGGAAAAAGATGTGTTTTTTGTTTCCGTAGATTTGGTGATTACTACAGATTAATCTGCATAACAAGCTAATACCACCATTTTACCATATCCTTTTATCATACATAATTGCAATACTTTTTAAAATGAAACAACTCTACCAAAAACTACTATATTATCTAGAAACAAAGCAGACACCATCAAAAAAAAAAAAAAGCAGACTCCATCCAATAGTTTTGTTTTTATAAACTCATAAGTACCTCGTTTAAAAAACATACAAGTATTTTCTTCCTTTCAACACTTGGTAATTGGTATTAGCCAATCAGTATACTAAACAATTTTTGTTTCGGTCAATGTTTTTGATATTAGAGCTGCACTATTTGACATTTTGAGTGGACAACTACTGTTTTATCTGTTGTTCAGTACACGAATGTGGATGATTAAATTATGAGGTTATATCATATTTCTATGTATATAGTTTGTTTTTGACTTTTCTATCAGATCCAAACTAAAAACTTAATTAAAATTAAGAAAGAAAAAGAATATTGATAAATATATTATTAATAGTATAAAGCGAATGAGAAACAAAGTAACAAACGTTATCATTATGTTTTATTGATGTTAACAAAATACACAATAATGTTATTTTCTATTTTAAAAGAAACTAAAACCCCCACTAGTTGTATTATTCTTATCTCCTTGCAAGACAATTATAGAAGATAGAAAGAAATACCTGACCAATGGCAATCATGGACCTGGGAGTGGGAACTACAAAAGCTGAAAATAACTTTGATATCGTTTTGCAATGTTTATCTTTATACAAATTTCAAAAAGAAAAAACAAGATAATTATCTCATATGAACATGACATATACGTTGTTCAAAAAAAAAAAAAAGAACTTGACATATACAAGTTTTTTAGGGGGGCACATACAAAATATCCAATATGAACTTGCAAGGAATCTGAAACAGAGTGTGTTCTGTCCAGAAATCAAAGTCCAATACAAAGCCTTCTAACTGTAAAACCACCGATTTTAATTAGGCTGGCCCAGCTTGATTCGTCGTCTATAATACCCAAACATCAGACTCCACCTTTAGATTCCTCCGTTGAGTCTCCCACCTTAGAGCACCCTCAACCCTAAGAACTCATAAGGGTGCTTAATTTTATTTTATTTTTCCTGTTTAAAAAACAAAAAATAAATAAAATAAACGAGTCAATTGCGGGCCGTCACGTGTCAGGGAACCCCGCAAACAGTGCAAACACCAACTCCTAATCAAGCTCCCTAAGAACATGTTTATTGAGGGTCTCTTAAGGCATGTCTCTTAGCGAGATTTAAAAGACGGTCTCTTAACTTTTAACTAAAAAAAATTAAAAGACGTCTCTTAACTTTTTTAGTTAAAAGTTAAGAGCACCCTCATCCATGGTCTCTTAAGGGAGTTTTAGAGGTGTGGGCCCCACGAAACGTGGGAACTGAGGAGAAAATGGGTTCTAAAATCTCAAAATAAGAAACCTTTTGGTTGAGTATTTTGCACTGTGCGCGGCCCCCACTGACACGTGGCAGCCCGCAATTGGTTTGAATTTTTTTTTTTTCTTTAAATCCGAAAAAGCAAAAAAAAAAAAAATAAAAAACCCCATAAGGGTTTTAGGATAAAAATGCTCTAAGTATCCCCTTGTGGAACCCACCCACTATTATATTCATTTTTTCCTAAGTACTTCCTCTAAGCACCCCTAAGCAACTCCCTTAATGGTGCTCTTACCTCAGCAGCCGAAGACGTAATCGTGAAGCAGAGACGTAACCGTACCACATGAGCCAGCCAATTAGCATTAGATTCAGCTGCTGATCCGCAGAGAAAGTCAGATTGATTCTACATACAATCTAATTAAGAGACTTTCTAGAGTAGGAATGCGATTTAAATGAATAGCCACGTAGCAAAATGTATTTGAGGATTCGGACTATAAACAATATTGTCTCCATGAGACAAAAGGTTGAAAGGACGGCCTAATACAATATGATGAGCTATTTTGATCATGTGGTCATTCAATGCCAGTCCAAGATTTTCCTAGTAATATGAAATGAATTTGATCTCAAGTTCAAAGTATGATGGTTAATCACTCCCTTTGTTTTTTTTTAAAGAATGTTAAATTAATTCAACCAATTTTTCGATCCAGCAAGAAGTGATCATAATATAAATATAATATATGTATATATATAATGCATCCTAATATCAGGTAACTGAATAACAAAACTACTTTGGAAAGAAATAAATATATATGATGTTGACGTAAAACCCACCATGCATGTGAGTGTGTGTATATACCATAAGCAGGGTTGAAAAATTGCATCTCTTACGTACCATTAATGCTAAATGTTCCTTAAACCAGCCTACGCAGATACACCTACTGATCTTCTTCTTCTTATCAAATATTCCATCCCTTTCATATTACTTGTCGTTCTAGAGAAAAAAATTTTGTTTCAAAATAAATGTCGTTTTAGAGTTTCAGTGCAAAATTCATTAATAAGTTTCTCCACTTTATTTTTCTATTGATTGAAATATGGTTAGATGTATAAATAATTATGTTTTATTTTGGAAATATATAAAACTAGGTGGTTACCCGCAAATCTGCTGGTACAAATAATTTTAAAATTTTAATATAATATAATGTTTTATGTTTTTGACATGCAATAACATATTTTAATATTTTTAAACAGAATGTAACTTTTGGTAGATAATTTTTTAAATAAAAATATTTTATTTATTAATACTTTTTAAAAGCTTAAATATTTTTATCAACAACCATATATGGATAATTAAGATTTTCATTAGTTAAGAATAATTTTCTTATAACATTATTGTTAGAATATATATATAGTTTAATTTGTTTGTAAATCATTTTTTCATCCATAAAATTATAAAAGTCCAAAAACATGAACTCATTTGACAAATAGATCCACATTAACAAATCATATGTTTTCTTAATATGTGTTCATAAACAAGTAATATAAAACGGAGGGAGTATAATTAATTTTTGTCAAGCATTAAATCATTATTATGCATGGTTGGCTAGTTATATCCAACGTTCAAACATCAAAAAATACCATTACTATGGCCACCAAACAAAATTAAACAGAACACCATTATTTTCTTAGATCCTAGCTTTGTTTTTACATCTATAAATACCATACATCTGTTATAGTCCATCTTCATCACAAACCAACCAACAAAAAGAACCCTAAAGAGAAAACAAAAGATGAGTAGTGGACTTTGCTTCCTCTCAATTTTCACTGCCATGATTCTGATCACATCACAAGCTCAATACCTTCTCCCCATCACAAAACACGAACCCACAAAACACTTCTACACCACTCTCGACATCGGAACCAACGTAAAATCTCCACTAAACCTCCTCCTCGACCTAGGAACCAACCTCACGTGGCTCAACTGCTACAAACTCCAATCTCTAACATCTCTTCACAACGTCGCTTGCGACAGCGACTCCTGCCAGGCCATTCCTGGAAACGGCTGCAACGATAAGTCATGTCTTTACCAGCAACCTAACCCTCTCGGCAGCGACAACATCACTGGCCGTGTCGTCCAAGACGCAGCCTCCTTCGCCACTACCGACGGTGGAAATTTCCTTTCCCAAGTCTCCTTGCGCATCTTCACATTCTCATGTGCCTACAACCTCCAAGATTTAGTCCCTCCGGTAGATGGAGTTCTGAGTCTTTCCCCAGGAACTTCGTCGTTCACGATACAGGTGACGTCAGACATTCCCAAACTGGCTCTCTGCTTGACTTCATACGGTACTGGTCGCTTCTATCTCGCCGAGTCTTACTACATCATCCCGCCCTTCGATAACAGCACTAATCAGATTCCTATGACTTTAACGCCTATGAGAACTGACTCAGGAGATTACCTAATCACTGTCCAAGCCATCTACGTTGACGGGACTCCTTTGCTTCTTGGCGGAGTCGAAGCCAAACTAAGCACGGTGGTTCCCTACACTGTACTCAAGACCGATATCTACAATGCTCTTGCTCAGTCATTTACACTCAAGGCTGAGGTATAACTTATACCCTATGTTAACATCACTAGGTATAAGTCCCAAAAAAAAAAAAATCATTTTTTACATTTATATGAAATAAAACTAATTTTTTGACATCCTAATTCGGTTTAGAAGATTAACACCACATAATAATGTCTTATACATTATAATGAGGAGATTCTTTTAAATGAAAAAGGTGAGCATATTTTATTTTATAAAATCTTATATTACATTTCATGCACAATAATTATGTTAATACATTCGAAGTTATTAAAAAAAATAGAAATGAAGCAATGTAGTGCTAAAATTGAGATTTTCACTAATTCTGTTTTTTTTCTGAAATTACACAGGCAATGGGGATATCTAAGGTCACATCCGTTGCGCCGTTTAACGATTGTTTTGATGCACGAAATGTCTCCGGAAATGATATGACCGGACCAAACGTGCCGGAGATAGAGTTTGGTCTGCCGGGGAAGACAGCAGGAGATGAGGTGAAGTGGGGATTTTACGGTGCTAATACGGTGGTGAAAGTGAGTGAGATGGTGATGTGTTTGGCATTCGACGACGGCGGAAAGAATCCGGAGAATTGGATTGTGATTGGGACACATCAACTTGAAGATTATTTGTTGGAGTTTGACTTTAGCACTTCTACGTTCTCTTTTAGTGACTCACTCTTGCTCCATGATACAACCTGCTCTATTCCGTCTTCCTAAAAATAGAATCAATCACATGCATATGACATTATGATGCTCTTAAATAATATGTAATCACATCTTTTTATAGCATTCCTCCATTTCGATATCAATGATAATTTGAAGGTTTTTCACACTAAACTATAAACATATGATATTACACCATCCACGTCAAATTGATAGATGTTTCAAAAAGATATTTTCAAATTCAAGAGTAGTTAATTATTACTTTATCCCTATAATATTTATTATTTAAATGTTAAAACTTAAGTAATTATTTAAGAAAAATAAGGTTAGAAGAGTACTCATTACTAGCTAACATTCTCTCTCGAGATATATTATTTGGACTTTGGAGTATAAATCCAAAGTATCATCTTTTTCATTAACTAGTTTTGAAACTTGCAGTATTTTGATTTGTAAATTCAAAAATATAAATAAGTTTTTTTTTTTTAACGCTATGTTTCTTATTGAGCCACATGGGCAGAAAATTCCAAAATATTACAGAATATAAAAGCATAAAGCCATACCAGTAGATATGTCATGAGATAAGATGGATAGACAATAACAAAAAAGCTATCCGAATCAAGGAAACATAGACAACAGTCTCATGGTGGTGTGCGTTCAAATAGAAGCCTGGAGAAGAGGCTAGTGCTTCTGCCAAACTCAAGGATTGCAATTTCACACTGCTTCTACAATGGAAACTCATCATCAAGAGAGCATTAGACAAATTCCAAAATTGATGTCTTCTCTTTTGTTGCTAAACCATGAACTTGAAACTCTAAATTGCTTGGTTCTTCTTTTATCCACATTAGCAGCTTGAAAAGAACTCAGCTTTTAAAGGTTCGTCTCAAAGAGGTCAATTCCACCAAAGGAGAATGAAAATCCAATAAAATTCAAAGACCACATAAAACAATCTAATAGTAGACACACTACTTCAGTAATACCGAAACACCAACACTTCCAACATCAGGACACCATGAATGGACTCAACCAGGCTAGAAACACAGCCTTTGCATCATGCGAGAAGCACCATGGCTTCGGATCGAAACATCACCATCTGCTCGAGTGGAGACACATACAAAGGCCAAAGTAAAACGCAGTCTTTAAGCTCCATAAACATCCTCCGTTCCACGCCGCAAGATCTGCTCGATGCCCGACAGAGAAACAACCAAAACATTAAGAGAAGCAACACAAACCAAAGCTCCGATGCGTATACGGCACACCGAACACGACCGAGAAACCAAGATATCAAAACTGGATATACGATATCAAGTGGACAAGCATGCTACCACTCTGTCGATCAAAAGACCCGGAACCTCCATCATCATATCAGAGTAACAGCAGAAACATAATAGAAAAATGAGGCGCATCCACCCCTAAAGCCAGGAAACACCAAAAGGCCAAAACATCATAAAAGAAGATAAACAAAGATAAAGGAGACTGATGAGAGCGCCTCCAAGCGACGGCGAGGAGCGCCGACCCCTGGAGAAGCGAGGATCTCGTCAAAAAGTTTGACGGCGGTTGATAGGTTTGGGAGAAAAAAATAGGTTTTTGTATAACTTTTCTACTTATTTATATTTTATATATCCGATAAAATATAAATAAGTTTTGCTTATGAACTTCTAAAACATCACATTAACGAGTCTAAATTAATATAAACATCACTTTAATCTATTGAGAAATAAAAATGATATGTCGCAAATGTCATGTAAAAGCAAGTACATCAAAATCTTTTGTTTATGTGAGTTGAATATATCTTTTCGTTTTTCTTTTTTTTCATTGCAAGATAAGAAATATATATATGATAAGAGTATATATGATTTATTAGAAATAGTTAAATAACTCCATCTTTTGTTGAAAATTTAAATGAAATTTCTAAATTTCTCTCTATAAAAGTACTTCACATATTTGATAGAGATGTGAGACTGACGACTTGCAAAATGATATTAAAGTGGAAAACGTTTAAGGAAATCCACAAACAAAATGTCCAGCGCTTTCAAGGAAAGTCTCACGCAATCTGTGAACGAAAGGGACTTGAATACTATATGCAAATCGTCATTTAATTTTATCAAGTAGCAACCATATTTTTATGTGTTCACATCTTTTTGTCCCGTTGCTCTTGAATATTTTTATCTTCTCTATGTGTTCACATCTTTTTATAGCATTCCTCCATTTCGATATCAATTACTCCCTCCGTTTCATATTACTTGTCGTTCTAGATTTATTCACACATATTAAGAAAACATATGATTTTGTATATTTCCAAAATAAAAACACAATTACCTATATACATAACCATATTTCAACCAATAGAAAAATAAAAACACAATTACCTATGAATCTTATTAATGAATTTTGCATTGAAACTCTAAAACGACACTTATTTTGAAACGAAAATTTTTCTCTACAACGACAACTAATATGAAACGGAGGGAGTATATTAATTTAAAGATTTTACACACTATAATAAACATATGATAATGATATTATACCATCCATTCAAACTGATAAATTTTAAAATAATTTGTTTCAAAAAAAGTTGGATATTTTCAGTCTTCAAGAGTAGTTACTACTCATTTTTAAAAAAACGAGTAGTTATTACTCTTTTCTAAGATTGTGCCAATAATATTTATTGCTTAAATATACTCCATCCTAAGTAAAATTTAAGAAAAATAAGGTTTGACTAGTTTTGAAACTTGAAATGTTTTGATTTGTAAATTCAAAAATATAAACAAGTTTTGCTTACGAACTTCTATAACATCGCACTAATTAAAAGAAACAAACAAAACGTGTCTAAATTAATACTATAAAGATCATTCTAATCTATTGAGAAACAGAAAAGATATATGTATTAAATGTCATGTAAAAAAAATATTTGAAATACAATAAATTGGATATTAATTTTTAAAATACATTTAATTAAAATATTGATTTAATATTTATAATATATGATTTAGTGATTATTGTTTAGAGTTAGTATTTAAGTGGTGAAGTGAGTTTATAAACTTCTATAAATAGTTTTTAAATATTAATTATTTATAAGGATTTAACTTATTAGAAATATTTGAATGACTTTTATCTTTCGTTGAAAATTTAACTTAAATTTCTAAATTATCTCTGTAAAAAGTACCGCACATATTTGATAGAGATCAAAGATGATAGACTAACCAAACACTAAAGTAGAAAACTTTTAAGGAAATACAAAAACCAAAAGTCCACCGCTTTCAAGGAAAGTCTCGTCAACGGAAAGGACTTGAATACTATATTGCACATCGTCAATTCCATTTTAGCAAGTAGCAACCATATTTTTCTAAATCAAGAAGGAGCACTATAATGGCTTCTTTTGCGACATCAATAATTCACCCTGAAGTTCCAAACTGAATTCAACAAGTTGCAAACTCACCTACTGTTATCACGAATTAATTCACGACTATACATATTCTAATAAAACGAATTTGAAAAGTAGGATATTAAAAAAGAAAAACCTACTATGAACATAAAAAATACGAGTGAAAGCCACCAAAACCATTTGGTCCATTTCCCATTACTTTGCTTCGAATATTGAATGAAAGTTTTTAACATTTTGAGTTATTTCATTGTATCCTTTTTAACCCAATTGAAGTTGAAGTTTCAAACTATATCTAATCTTAGTGGCTCTGGTCTCTGGGGTAACTCTTTCAGAGTGTTCCTTATTTTACTTTTTTCTTCCTATGTATATAGATATTTCAAACAGAAATTAGATTGCAATCAAAGTTGTAGAAATTAGTAATAAGACAAATTTGGTTTATTAATGATTATTAGATTAATACACCTATTTGATTTTGAAAGATGAATAATAATTCCAATTATTTAGTTTGGCCTTTTTGTACTTATTTTAATCCATACTAGGGTTACGATTATAAGACAAGGGTTATGATCATGCAGTGACATCGTATTTGAGTATTCAAAGCTTATGCCAATTAAACAAGATATATTGAGGAATGAGGAGACAAGAGTTACATACGTTATTATATACAACAGGATGAGCTAGTTGGTAGGGTTAACACTCTGGCGATTCGATGTCTAGAAAGAAGTAATACCGTATTTTGCTATATGATCAGGGAAACAAACTACTTATGGATCAAAATAATACTACTCCCTCTGTATCACCAAGTGTGATATTTAAGGATTTTTATTTTATTTCATAATAAGTGATGTTTTTATAATTTTAGATAAAATTAATGATATCTGAAATTTGTGACCAATCACAAAATATAATATTTCTTTTTATTGATTGAATTCATATTATTTTATATTATCAAGATAATTTACATTAAAGTTAATATTTTTTTAATTTTTATAGAAAAATCTTAAATACCACTTAAAATGATACAGAAAATGACACAGAGAGAGTATATCCTAGATCTCACCACCTTAGTTATTACTTTATTACCTACCAGTAGGGATGGCAACTTACAACCTGGACCGCGGGCTAGGCCCGCGAAGGATTGTTGCGGGGCGGGTTTGGGCCAGCGTTTGGTAGGCCCAAATCATTTGCGGGTGTTGCGGGCTTGCCTTGTGCGGGACTGGGCCTTCGGCGGGATGGGCTCGAAATGCACCGCGGGACATACAAGGACGCGCAAACCCTAGCTCTTCTTTCATTTCCCACCTGCAAAATAAAAAAAACGAGAGAGAGTAAAGTGAAGATGAAACGAACCTCATTTCACCCGACTGATTGGCGAGCTCCGGTGATGGCGAAGAGGAAGAGGAGCTCCGGTGATGGTTTCTTCTGGGTGTGGACCTTCCTTACTCTCTTTTATTTTGATGAAACCATGATTTTGTCTTTTGTCTAACTCTTTTTTTTTCCAGGTTTTTCAGGTGGTTTCTCTTGGATCGACAACGATGAAGCTGAAGAAGAAGAAACTTGATTTTTTATTTTGATGTTTTGATTTTTATTTAAATTATGGAATTTGTATGCGCTCTTTTTCCCTTGTCGGGTTTTGTCCCAATGGGTTTTCCCGATAAGGTTTTTAATGAGGCACATTACTTTGTTGGATTTGGTTTTGATTTTCATTTATATTTGAAGTTTGATTACTTCAATTTGCCATTTAAACTTTATTTGTTTCATCAGAACTTGCACAAATGATTCATAATTTGCACAAACGATTGATAATATGCACAAACGGATTTCATCCCGCGGGCCGGACCGCAGAGACCCATCAGCTTTACGGGCCGGGATTGGTCACTTCGTCTGCATACCGCGTCCCGCGCGGGCCCAATCCGCAGAAGCCCGCAACACCACATACCCGCAGCGGGGCGGGACGGGCCGGGACGGGAAGACCCAATTGCCATTCCTACCTACCAGTTAATGCTACACCGACTGATCTCTACTTTTTCAAATATAATTAATGGTCTCATGCATAATGTATGATGCATTGATCAATACCATTAATGGTGACCAAAAAGAATACATTACATTTTATAAATAAGGAAACAAAATAATCAAATCATTTAAGGACAATTTTTTTAAATAACTTTTTAAGAGTTTTGTCATAAAAATAGTTCTTTAAAAAATGAGTAAAATAATTTTTTTTTTGAAAATTTTAATTTTTTTTTTTGAAAATTTTAATTTTTTAAAAAAAATTTAGAATTTTAATTTTAAAAATTTACCTTTTAACTCTAAATTTTAAATCTACAATAATTAACCCTAAAAATATAAGTATATATTTATTTTTTTAATAAAACATTTTGATTATTTTCTTTTTAGAATATTATTTTTGTGACAAGATTTTTTTTAAAACTATTATATTTTTGAATAAATATCAGACATCTATTGTCCATCTTCATCACAGCAACCAAACGAAAGACTAATAAAGAAAAAAAGAAAAATGGGTGGGCTTATGCGCCTCACCGTCTTCCTCTCAATCTTCGCCGCCATAACACTAACATCACAATCCCAATACCTTCTTCCCATCACAAAACACGAACCCACCAACCAATTCTACACCACTCTCTCCATCGACTCCGCCGCAAAATCTCCCATTAACCTCCTCCTCGATCTCGGAACCACCCTCACATGGCTCAACTGCCGTAAACTCAAATCTTCATCATCCCTCCGCCTCGTCACTTGCCAAAGCTCCACCTGCAAATCCCTCCCCGGCAACGGCTGCGACCGGAACACCTGTCTTTACCGACAACCAACCCCTCTCGGCGTAACCCCGGTCTTAACAACCGGCCGTGTCGTTCAAGACCGAGCCACCATCTCCAAAGCCTCCCTCCACCGCTTCACATTCTCCTGCGCCGAGGAGAAACGCCTCCAAGGCCTCTCCCCTCAACTCGCCGGAGTTCTTGGTCTTTCTCCGGGACAGTTTCCTTTCTGGAGACAGGTGACGTCAGCGTTTAACATCATCCCGAAGTTCGCTCTCTGTTTGCCTTCCTCCGGCACCGGTCACTTCTACATCGGCGGTGCTCGGTTCAACGGTGGTGATAATCCGGTTCCGATGAGTTTGACGCCGTTGAAAAACATAGGCTCGGGAAATTATATAGTCTCGGTTCAGTCAATCTACGTTGGTGGAAGCGCTTTATCGTTGAAACCAAGTTTGCTTGAGGGCGGAGCTAAGCTGAGTACGGTGGTTCCTTACACCGTACTACAAACTGATATCTACAATGCTCTTGCTCGCTCGTTTACGCAAAAAGCAACGGTATTTAAAAAGCTTTTTTTTTAGTTTGTTGAACAAATTAAATATCTGATTTTGATATAGAAGCTGGATATGAAATTCATGTGTATAATTCACTCTGTATAATAAAATAAGTGGGTTTTAAGTTTTTTGCATACTTATTAAAAAATTATAAAATTTTATTAATTTTTTTTGATTAAAAACAACAATAATCAATTAATTCAATTAATAAAAAATTATATTGCAAAATATAAATAGTCAAAAACATCAAATTACATTTATTTTTGAAAACATCATTTAAAATAAAATAAAATTAATTTTTTAAAATACTACTTAAAATGATACTCCCTCTGTATTATTTTAAGTGATGTTTAAGGTTTTTACACAAAGATTAAGAAAACACAAATTGTAATGCAATTTGTCTTGGTAACATAAATTAACATTAATTCAACCAATAAGAAAAAGTTATAGTATTTTTTGATTGGTTACAAATTTCAAAAAACATTAAATTTTATATAAAATTGTGAGAACATCACTTATTATGAAACAAAATAGAAATGTCTAAAAACCACTTAAAGTGATACAGATGGAGTATAAAAGAAGTAAATACTCCATCTGTTTTGAAATAAATATTTTTAAGAAGTGTTTTTTAGTTATTTTAAAGATAAAATTTTTAGTTTATGTAAGTTTTATTAACAATTAATAATGACAAATTTTGGATATTAGAAAATACTTATTTACAGTAATAATCACATTTTTGAAGTCATGTGTATAATAAATACTCCATCTGTATAATAAATACTTCATCTGTTTTCAAATGATAAGTATTTTTGTTATTATTTTTTTTTTCAAATACTAGCTTTATGTACGTTTTACAGTTAGTTAATAATGACAAGTTTTAGATAGTAAAACCACTTATTGATCGATAATAGTCACATTTTGGAATTGCATATATTTTGAAATGATATATTTATAAATAAAAATATTAATAATTTTTTATATGTATGTGGAAATTCAAAAAATTTATCTTAACATTGATTAATCATCTCTGTTTATAATCCGGGGTTTTCAACTTATTTACACAGAAAATAGGAATGTTTGAGGCCCCAGGAAGTGAGCCATTTACAGACTGCTTCGACGAAGGCGCTTCCACGAGGAACAAGAGGGGGCTGAAGAACGTGCCGGTGATAGAGATTGGGGTTCCGGGGAAGGCAGGTGAGGTAAAGTGGAGCTTTCACGGTGAGAATACGGTGGTGAGAGTGTTGGAGACAGTGATTTGTTTAGCGTTCGTCGACGGAGGAAAGAAACCTAAGGAGTCGATTGTCATTGGGACACATCAGCTTCAAGATTATATGATCGATTTCGATTTTAGCACCACGCTTATGGGTTTTAGTGACTCACTCTTGCTCCATAACACTAGCTGCTCTACGTGGCTTTCACGGAAATAGACTTTCACGCATGCATGACATTATCTTTTGACTTTTCACCGAGTCACACATGTTGTCCTATCGAAGTTTAAAATAAATTATAATCCGTTTCTCTTAAAACATCTGTTTATTTTCGATTGTTATAATTTGTTATCCGTATAATGTAATAAAAAAATTGAAACATTTATAAAAAAAAAGTAGTAACAAAAAAAATGTAAATTTTCCGAGTTTTAAAGTTAACTACTATTAGTGTACTGTTTAAGATGGAGTATTTATTTATTTATTTATATTTTATATTTACATGTCTAAATTTTTGTAAAAATAAAAGTTTAAATTTCTCTTATACTTCCAACTTTTTATTTTATTTTCTGCTTTTTTGTCAAATATTTTGTTTTCTACTTACTACTCTATTTAAAGTCTATCAGTTTTATGTTCAAATGTTTTTTGTTCTTTTATTGAAAATAACAAAAATAGAAAGATTCTAAAGAAAGCTACCCAATGACCTAGCTTCCCTAGAAAGCTACCAAGGGTCACTCACATAAACGAAACACTTTGATTACTATAAAACACACCATCACTTTCATTGTAGGCACCACCATATCATTTCCCAAATCAAGATAAGTAAACGTATACAACAATGGCTTGTTTGATCAACTTGTCTTCACTCTTTATCATCTTAACCCTACAAACTTCCCTCGTGGTCGGCGTAAAAAAAACAAACCCACCTGTTTTTCTACTTCCCTTGATCAAAGACCAAGCCACGAGTCTCTACTACACAAACCTCAACCTCGGAAACATTAATCACTCTCCTCTAACCCACAGCCTCGCCTTAGATCTCGGCGGCGGCTCAGCCGCTCTCCTCCGCTGCAACACGGTCGTAAAGTCCACAACCTACCTCCCAATTCGCTGCAACTCATCTTTATGCAAACAAACCAATCCCGACGACTCGTTCTGTTTCAACAAGACCACCACCACTTGTGGCAAATACGTCTCCACTTCCTTCACCGAGCATCCACTCAACACACTTCTTGGTACTGACTCCGTCTCTCTTCTCACCTCGAAAACTAACGGCGTCAACGTCAACTCTTCGTTGACTTTATCATGCACAAACAACGCTGACACCTTGAGACTCATGCCAGAGGTTGTAAACGGAACCATAGGTCTTGGCAACTCCTCCATCTCACTCCTTTCCCAGCTCGCATCTATGCATGATATCCGGAGAAAGTTGACTCTCTGTTTGCCATCTAAACCGGCCGGTTTAGGCAGCCTTCACATTGGAGGAGGCTCCAAGAACTTAGCCTCAACGCCTCTGGTAGTTAACCAAGCAACCGGTGAGTACTTCATCGACGTTATGTCCATAGAAATCGCTGGAAACGTCGTTTCTTTAGGTAAGAAAAGGCGTGGAAACGCCATGGTTTGTACTTTGGCTCCTTACACGGTCTTGCAAGGTTCCATTTACAAGGCTTTGGTTAGAGAGTTTGTGAGAGAAACCAAGATGTTAAGAGTAGCAAACGTGAAGCCTTTCAACGCATGTTTTAGCTCCAAAGGGGTGGGAGTTGCGGCGGCGGTTCCGGTGATTGATTTGGTGGTGAACGGTGGAGCTAAGTGGAGGATCAATGGGTGGAACTCGCTAGTGAAGGTGAAGAGGGATGTGGTTTGCTTAGGGTTTTTGGACGGAGGTGTGACTATGAAGACGACTGAGATGGTGATTGGAGGTTTTCAGATGGAAGATCATCTAGTGGAGTTGGATCTTGAAGCTTCCATATTCTCTTTTTCATCTTCGCTTTTGCTTAACAACACTTCTTGTGGTCAGAACAGAATTATCTAGTTACAAATATCACTGATTGTTCTGTCTTGACAACCAGCGAATGAATACATAATATGGATTATCCGAGAATTAAAAAATAAACACAATTAACGGAATATAATTAATTTAAAGATATTTTATATTAGATTCAGCCTAACGTTTTATATAGTGGCCTAAAAGAACCATTAACCCAAGTGTTTAAAGAGGATACTTAACAAAAAATAATATAATAGTGGATGGATTTTACAAAAAAAAAAAATTATTGTTTATGCAGTTTGTTTAAACGTTGATGTTTGTCATGTTTGCGGATTCACTGATACATTGCTGTCTATAATTAATTTGTTTATTATTATTTTTTCATAAAAAAAAAATGCACCCTATTATGAGTTGTTTTAGACATTTAGACAGTTTAACCCCACCCCACCCCACCCCACCCCACCCCACCATCCCAAAGTTTAGACACCGATCGATTTAAGAACATTTGTGTAAAGATGGAGTGTAAAGTTTCTTTTCTTTTTAATATAATATAAATCACTCGAAAACGTATAGTGTATAGTTAATCTAAACTAAACGTAGAGATGTAGGCATTCAAGGTTTTCAGATTCCCAGTAAGTCCACTGGGAGTATTTATTACAGAAACATAAAATACTATATTTGCTGAATCGTTCTTCTATATGTTCTAGAAAATCGTAAATATTTCGATGAGATATCTTAAAAAATATGCTTACATATTTTTTTTTTTAAAACCCTGTTTTTGAGATACTCCCTTTATTTCAATATAAATAGTTTTTAAAGTTTTTGCATAAATTAAAAAAATACAAACTTCTATACAATTTATCTTTGATTACATAAAAAATCACTAAATGAAACTAACTTAACCTATAAAAAAATATATAGTATTTTATAATTGATCACAAAATTTAAATAATATTAAATTTTACCTAAAATAATAAAAACATCAATTATTTTGAATCAATTTTTTTTTGCTTAAACACTACTTAATATAATACGGAGAGAGTATTATTACATGAAACAACGTGGTAAGATACATCATAGATGTCCACATAGGATGACACATTATCAATTCAAATTATACGTTATCAACATGTACTTTACCATTACAAAACTCATCATTTCATTTAAATGTGGACTCCCTATTTTGGGCATTTTGTTTAGTAAAAAATTCAAGTCTGACCAAATGCTTATCGATTTTTTGTCTCATCAACTTCTTCTCCCACCTTCAATGTCATCGATTCTACAAATCCTCCATTTGAAATGGCTATTCTTAGGTTTATCACCAAATAATTATTCCATTCTTTATGTCTTTCAAACCTGAATTCTTGTAAAGAACTCCACCACGCACTACCACCGAACACCACCAAAAATACTCGAAGCCAAAATAGAAAAACCCTAGATCCACTGATCCATGACCTCATATCTACAAAGGAAAAAACACAACCATGCAGCCATGTGCCCCGAGAAGATTTACCCAGAAACTCACATGCCACCGAGCTCGAAGGCAATACCACTGAGGAAGAGAGAATACACTGGATATGGATTTTCAAGCAAGAGTTGAGTCAGTCCTAGTGAGACACACCAGTTTATCATGAAGAGAAGTTGAAAGACACAGTTGGAGGAGCAAGCTCTGGTGACCGCATAAGGTCATGATTATTACATGGTTTTTAGAATGAGATTTTTATTTAAGAACCGTCTCTTAACTTTTTTTAGTTAAAGTTAAGAGACAATTTTTATATTACGTTAAAAATCTCATCCTAAGAATTCCACAGTAATCATGTCTTAAATGACGAGAAAAAAAACACAGATTTATTTTAAAGGTTTTTATAGAACGAGGCGTGAGAAAAAGATTTTATAAACTTCAGTTTTGTTCTCGCTTCCACAAGTACAAATTAATATACACTGTTTTTTGTTTCAGGACTGTCTCGTATTACTTTTAAGCTCTGTTCAAAAAATATTAATGATATATTTAACAATATAATAAAATAATTTTTAAAGTTCATATATTTATTTTATATATTTTGAAATTATAAACTTTAAATTTAATACGATGTCTAAAAATTTAAAATTTATATCATAACTTATATATTTATGTTTAAAAATTCTAAATATTTTTATATATTATGATTCGGATCTTGTTCGACCGCTTCACATACACATGCTGTTAGAGGGTCCTCTTTTGTTTCTTGCGGTGGTGTTTTATATTTCTTTACAAATTCCAAGACACTTTAGTGTTAATATTAACTGTTGTTAACTTGTGGTGGATATAGTTAATATTGATTTGCTGTTGATACTTTCTTAGCCTATCTCCGTTAGTTTGTATTACAAGATGTCTATATGCACTTTCCATAAATCTACCCCTTCTTATCCTACTCGTAAATTAAACAAATTGGGCCTTCATCCAAATTAGAAAATCTTATCTAAAATATTAAAACCAACTGAAGCCCAATTATCAAAAAGCCCAAACAATGATAACATTTCATCCGTTAAATCACACTAATTCATGTTGATGTATTGTATATGCATGCATGGATAAAGTTTCGGCCCATTTTGTGTAAAATGGTTCCGGCTAATCACAACTTGTATATATACATACGATGCAACACACAAACACACAGATGTTTCATGTCGGCAAACTAACCACGTAGCAAATTTCATTTTCAAATAGCCACACAAATTCCGATCAATGATAATTGGTAAATCAGTTGTCAATCAACTATTTATAATACAGAGAATCCTATGATCATTGTACGATGCAATTGATTGCTCTTTAGAAAACATAAGATAGCGTTTTACCGATGGGATTTTACAAACTTTATACAATTACAACCGCAAAAAATATCCCAATGATAGAACTACCATTTTTTTTTTGTTTTAAAAGTGAATATTTATTAAATCAATTTACTGTTCTACTAGTTTATCATTATACTGATAATATTCATATTTCATTTGTGTTTACTATTAAGAGCTTGATAATGAACATTCTCAACAATGTAAAAGTCAATGTTGATGGAATCACTTTGATAAAAAGAGTCTCTAGTGACTTGATGGTTAACAAATACTTTCAGAAATTCAATTCCAAACCACTCCCACATTACAAAAGCAAAATATGAAACCTCTATTAATTAATAATGTTAGAACTACACCAAAATTTATAATTTTTTATTAATTTATAGAAATTATTAATTTATTGATATATTAACTGAACAAAAAATTTAATTTAAAACTATAAAATTATATTATTTAATAGAGATTTTTAGTATATATTAATTTATAGAATATTAATTTAAAGAGATTATATTGTATTTAACAAATAATAGTTTGAATTTCAGTAGAAAAAACTCAGTAACCTAACATTCCAATTGGAGCACTATGTACACAACTATATATAAAAAAACGTTATCAAGAATAACTTTCCCCCACAATTTTTTTCAAAAAACGACCCACTGGATGATGTTGTGCAATCACTCACATGTTCCACTTGCTGTTCCTGTCTCTTAGTGTATCAAAGTTTAAGATGGTTGTGTCCTTTTGTGTATACAAAGTCATCGAGGGATGTTGTGCAATTACAGTCCTCAGATTCTCTGTGATCTCTCTTTTTAAGTTGAAACATTTAGTACCAATCACTTTTTCTAACTTCTATTTACACTTACACTGCTTCACATGCCCAAACATTTGTACCACTAACTTTTTCCTTACTCTTCTTTCTTATTCACGTCCGCCAATGTACTAATTACTTTTCTTTATGATTAAACTGATTGATTCTGGTTCGTAACGCTTTTTTGTTTGTTACACTCTGGTTCGTAACGCTACTTTTCCTCTTTAATTTCCCGGGAATGAAAATTAAATATTTATTAGTAATGAATTAACATAGAGAGTAGAGAGAGAGAGGGAGTAATAATGAGGCGTGAATGTAGTATGGTAAGGAGGAACTCTGGGGCCCACAAACATGAAAATCCACCGTACATGAAAAAGATTCTATATTAGATACATGAGTCACACTAACACTTCCCGTAACGGACGATCCTCGCCGTTAATTATTATTTTCCCATTTCGAGTTTTTTTTTCCACCCGATAAATTCCTTATAACATGTAAATTATACTATGTATTAAATTTTCTTCTTAGATTTTTAACAAAAATGTCGGTCAAGTTACATATTTTATTTTAAACTACATGTACATATTTTATTTTAAACTACATGTACAATGTACATGTACAGAAATGTCGGTCAGTTTAAAATAAAATGATACAAAAATTAATACTAATAATTATATGTAAGTTACATAATAAGAAAAAATAAAACAAAAAGTAAATAACATTTTGAGAGCATGATTCATCAATAGTAGAACTTCCCAAATTTAAAGTTTCATTATTCAAACCTCAAAATTTGAGGGTTTGAAGGCATGTTATAAATGTCTTTAATAGTTATGCATATAATAGTTATGCATATAATAGTTATGCATATGTATAACATATTATACAAAAGAAAAATAGAGGAAGTATTTAATAGATATTTAGATTAAAAAATATATATTTTAAATATCATTTAAATTGAACTATATAACATATAAAATACATAAATATTTTAATTTTAAAATTTTAAAATATGTATCATAATTAAATTGATAAAAATAATATTTTTAACTTTAATATGATCAAATCATATCTTTTGTTGTTATTTATAAATAATGAATGTTACTTATTCAACAAATATTTTCATTTTTGTGCACTGGCGATTATTACCTATTGATACTACTACTTTCAAATCCCCTGCATAGGGTTTCCTTCTCTCCTACGATGCCTTTAACGGCTACCCTTTTTGACCGCTCATTCGCAGATAGGAGAAGTTCATTTTTCATCTGCTCTTTTTGGCAGACGTAACAAGCAAATCAAGAATCTATTGATCACTACAAGACCGACTGCAGTATGCTTTTGATATATGACTATGAGATATGATGTTTTTTGGTAGCCATCTCACGAGACCAGACGACTCATGCACTGTGCTTATTATGGCCAAAAACAAACACATCTCTCTGTACAAATGCATACAATGTTTGGTTCGTTTCATACAGAACATTCTGCATGGGATGAGCATTATCACATATAAACAAACAATCACGATTATTTCCAAACACATGACATTTTTTTTTTTTGTAACACAACACATGACATTAAATTGCGTAATTTTGTTTAACTTTTCCGGTCACTGATTCAATGGGAATAGGAAAAATGTTAGCCTTTGAAGATTGGAGAAAGAATAAGCAGAAGCAGCCAGTGAATTGAGCATTGCCATGTGAACATCACTGACACTAGTCCATATTGGGTATTGAGCCATCTACTTCGAACTCCTCACTTTGACTCTTACAAGTCTTACTCTTCTTTTAACTCACTTTATCATTTTATTAATTTGAACACCTTCACTAATTTCTTATTCCTTCTTCTTCTTCTTTTTTGTTTATAAAGTCATATTCCCTACACCCTAGAGTCTAACAAATACTTAACTCATTGATCTGATTATATTATACCGTTTGTCTATAAAAAAATTGTAATGTTATAGTATTTTCTCAGTGTTTTGTGTATTTCTAAGTTTTCTTGTTTTCTTTTCTCGTTTGGGCATTTTCTTTTTGGATTAGTGACTATGATATTTTTCTGTGTTCGTTGATAAATTTAAACATTCGTATTTTTATCAAACTGTACATGTTTCTTATTGTTCAAATAATTATAATATATGATAACAAGAGAAAGAAATTCCCCTGATTTTACGTGCCGGCAAGGAATAATTGTTGATTTCCTTTTCCAGACATAATAATTCTTAGTTTATCTGATAGAGGTGTGCACTGATTGAATATCCAGATTTTTGAAAGTATTTTTGATTTCATCTATTTGATAATCAATTATTCGATCTGTCATCCATATATTCAGTGTTTCATATATCAAAAAATCTATAAATTTTTGATCGGATATCCATTTCTTTCCGTACAAAAAGGTTCTAAATAATATACAATAATAATATTTTATTATAAAAATAAAATATTTAATTTTCACATTCTAATAACTAATATAATGATTTTAATAAATATAATATTTTAAAACATATAAAAATAATATTTTATAATATATGTATATATATATATATAATTCTTCAAATATATGTATATATGTATATAACGGATAAGATTGTATATCCATTCTTAAAAATATTAATATCATAATTTTGCTTTATTTTTAGAAATATTACATATAAGTATTTGCTTTGCTTCGTAGAGTTAAGAATATTTAAAATTTTGGATTCAAATTGAAACGAATAATGAATCAAATTAGATATTTTGCTTAGCCTTATATCTTGGTATAAAACCACACAAATGGAGTAAGTTATATATTATATATTGGCTAAAAAGGCAGGGACTGGGGTATTGGCTAAAAAGGCAGGCTCAGCCCTATAAGTTTTAGGCCCTAAGTTTTATTTATAAAAGTTAAAAATTGATCTTGTTTAATTTTAATTTTTATAAATATTTTCATAAAATTATGACTTTGTTTAAATTAAAGTTTTCTTAAAAATTGTTAGGTAAATAAAAGTGTAATTCTATTTTTATAAAAATTATATTTACCTATAAAATAATTTTTTTAGTTAGAATTATAAAAATTAAAAGTTAAAAAGGCTATTCTGAAAATAAAAAGTATGATTTTATAATAGAAGAGTGCTATTTTTCTTCAATTTATAGAAGAAAAAATAGTAATTTTATTTTACAGAAGAAAATAAAAATAGGTTGGAACAATTTTTTTTATATTGGTGAATATAGCAATGAGTTACTCATTGAGATACTTTTAGTTAGATAGATATCTGACCAATAAAATAAAATAGATATTTTCCTATCTTTCACGTGGTGCTACCAGAAACATGTATGGGGCTCGAGTATGACAATACCAATTCATATTCCTGTAACAAAATATATGAAAAACCAAAATATTTTCGGTACTAATATATTTATATGAAAAACAAAACAAAAGAATAATAAATAAACAAATGGATAGTTAACAAAAAATATATAAAGGAAATGAAAGGATTCGAATCGACCCACTAAAGCACACTCACTAAGTTGAATCAATCATATGCATTACAAGGACAAGTCTTTTCTGATGAGCTTTTATTTGGATCTTATGATAATTGATCGATTGCACTACACATATTAGTTTACATACAAATTACATAAACAATACGTCTTAGTTCTTACATATAAAGAACAAATTATTATTCGTAGGAGAGAAAAGACTGTTGCAACATTCTGGCCTGGGTTGTCGAAGATAAGATTATGCCATTATCTATATCTCCATGTTGACCCACCAAAAAAAACTCTGCGACTCTCAATATTTATTTCATGCATATTTGTATCGAAATTGTTTTCTAGTGTTTTGAGTTTTCTTTAAGCCCGTGACCCGTTCGTGTCTTGTTGTTTGATTACTCAGCTCTCCTGTCTCTCNTATATATATATATATATATATATATATATATATATATATATATATATATATATATGCATATAACGGATCAGATTGTATACCTATTCTTAAAAATATCAATATCATAAATTTGCTTTATTTTTTAGAGATATTACATATAATATTTGTTTTGCTTGTAGAGTTAAAAATAGTTCAAATTTTGGATTCAAATCAAAATAACTAACGAATCAAATTGGATATTTTGCTTAGCTTTATATCTTGGTATAGAACCACACAAATGGAGTAAGTTATATATTATATATTGGCTAAAAAGGCAGGGACTGTGGTATTGGCTAAAAAGGCAGGCTCAGCCCTATAAATTTTATTTATAAAAGTTAAAAGTTGGTCATGTTTAATTTTAATTTTTATAAATATTTTCAGAAAATTATGATTCTGTTTAAATTAAAGTTTTCTTAAAAAGTTATTAGGTAGATAAAAAGTGTAATTCTATTTTTATAAAAATTATATTTACCTATAAAATAGTTTAAAATTATAATTATAAAAATTAAAAGGCTATCCTGAAAATAAAAGTATGATTTTATAATAGAAGAATGCTATTTTTCTTCTATTTATAGAAGAAAATAGCAATTTTTATTTTAGAGAAGAAAATAAAAATAGGTTGGAACACTTTTTTCTGTATTGGTGAATATAGTAATATGAGTTGAGATACTCTTAGTTAGATAGATATTTGACCAATAAAATAGATATTTTCCTATCTTTCACGTGGTGCTACCAGAAACATGTATGGGGCTCGAGTATGACAATACCAATTCATATTCCTGTAACAAAATATATGAAAAAACGAAATATTTTCGGTATTAATATATTTATATGAAAAATAAATAAATAAATAAATGGATAGTTAACAAAAAAGATATAAAGGAAATTAAAGGATTCGAATCGACCCACTAAAGCACACTCACTAAGTTGAATCAACCATATGCATTACAAGGACAAGTCTTTTCTGATGAGCTTTTATTTGGATCTTATGATAATTGGATCTTATGATAATTGATCGACTGCACTATATATACATTAGTTTACATACAAATTACATAAACAATACGTCTTAGTTCTTACATATAAAGAACAAATTATTATTCGTAGGAGAGAAAAGACTGTTGACACATTCTGGCCTGGGTTGTCGAAGATAAGATTATGCCATTATCTATATCTCCATGTTGACCCACCAAAAAAAACTCTGCGACTCTCAATATTTATTTCATGCATATTTGTATCGAAATTGTTTTCTAGTGTTTTGAGTTTTCTTTAAGCCCGTGACCCGTTCGTGTCTTGTTGTTTGATTACTCAGCTCTCCTGTCTCTCTGTATATATATACATTACACATGTTTTATCGATCATATTCACATAGCAATTACAGATACATGCATACTTAAAGTAGACAATTACGAATGCACGATAAATGAGTAATTATGTAGTACAAGTATACATAAATTGAAGTACAGTCTTTAGTCCAGCACTCCAGCTTTGTTCCCGGTGACATAAATAATTTAATACAAACAAATCGCTCGGGTTTACTAGATTAGGAAGGCGTCTGAAATTTTGAATATCATCGTGACTTGATGAGACAGACACAGATCAAACNACATTCTGGCCTGGGTTGTCGAAGATAAGATTATGCCATTATCTATATCTCCATGTTGACCCACCAAAAAAAACTCTGCGACTCTCAATATTTATTTCATGCATATTTGTATCGAAATTGTTTTCTAGTGTTTTGAGTTTTCTTTAAGCCCGTGACCCGTTCGTGTCTTGTTGTTTGATTACTCAGCTCTCCTGTCTCTCTGTATATATATACATTACACATGTTTTATCGATCATATTCACATAGCAATTACAGATACATGCATACTTAAAGTAGACAATTACGAATGCACGATAAATGAGTAATTATGTAGTACAAGTATACATAAATTGAAGTACAGTCTTTAGTCCAGCACTCCAGCTTTGTTCCCGGTGACATAAATAATTTAATACAAACAAATCGCTCGGGTTTACTAGATTAGGAAGGCGTCTGAAATTTTGAATATCATCGTGACTTGATGAGACAGACACAGATCAAACCGGAAAAATATACTACACAATAAGGAATATCTATGACTTCTATTTCCTTCCTTTATTTTATTGTTGTTGTTGAACAGTTGTATAATAGTCCTTAGTCCATGATTATTGCAGAGTTCTTAGGACGAAGTTCTTATCATAATATAAGAACCATTTGATTAACAAGTTAAAAAAGTTAAGAGACGATTCTTAAATATCTGTCTCTTATTTTTTTTAGTTAAAGTTAAAAGACGGTTCTTATATTACGTTAAGAGCATGTTTATCTCTGGATACGGGTGGTGGGCCCCGTTTTTTTTTTTTGGTCTGAAAAAAAAAAGTATTCGAAAAATGACCAATCGCAAGCCGTTACGTGTCAGTGGGGCCCGCGAATAGTACAAGAAGCGTCGCTTGTTTTGGCTCTTTTGTAACCGTTTCTAACATTTTAGTAGGGCCCACATGTTCTTTTTGCTTAAAAACTCCTCTAAAAGACGTCTGATAATGTTGTTCTAAGAACTCCACTCTAAGAACTCCGTAATAGTAAAGCTGTAAACTGGGTTCGTCCACGTCCATTAGCCCAAATTCATTTGTCCATTTACTGTTTGTGGACACAGAGTAGTGACCATATTCATTAAGGACCAAACCCAGTAACACCAATATTTACATGGGCTGCCATGGAATCCATAATAGATCATATAACAATTTAAATTTTAAATTTTGTGGTTTCATAGAAAAATAAGATTGCGGCAATAGTTAGACCATTAGTTTGTGTGTGGTTTATTCGGCCATTAATTACAGTTCGTTTCTTCCCGCTACTGATTCGCACTATATGAATTGTGAGTCCACGTTAAGTGAAAACTCGTGGATGCAAATCCTACTTAGTGTCAGTGTCCATTTGCATAACTTAACGATACTCAAAAAGCAATACTTTATTTGAGTAAATAGCATAGAATAAAGAAAACATAATACAGACACTAAAACTGGTAACTGAAACAGTCAATAAGTAATATTTACAAGATAATTTATTTAGATCAATACTATATAAAACTGTACGAAAGCGTGTAGTTCAATTATTGATAATCAAAGACTTTTAGCATACTTGCTTAGTTGTTTATCAAAGTTGTCTTTGCTTTGCTTCTTCTACCAGGTTCACGTGAGCCATTTATTTTTTCTTACCAAAAGTCAATAGATTTATTACTTTAGTCTTTTATAATGGATGAAAATTATAATAATGGTAAGGTAAGGACGTAATAGCTTTCCAAATATGAGAAACATGATGAAAAAAGCAGAGAGCGCAGAGTGCACTAAACTTAGTTTTTATTTATTACTTAGTTTTTATTTATCACAATTACTTTTATGTAAACCTAACAAATGTAATAAATAAAAACTAAGTTTTGTAACACACAAAAGTATGCATTGACTATTTTTAATACAAGTAATGTCAAGGAGAAGAAGTTCAATATGAGATCAAAGGAATGTTTCACTTTATTAAATACTTTCAACCAATTAAGATAACGAAAATGTTCTAAAAACCGAACCCAAATCCAACTTATACGAGTTTTATTTCAGATGGATGTTCTCTATGTTTGTTATCCATATATATAATAGTATAACAATAAAACTTAACAATTCTAATTCAGACTTAAAATTTGGTACTATCTTTAAACATATATACAGTCTATATATAGTAGCCAAGGTTTCTAAGAACATGTATCTGTCTTATTTAGTTTAAACATATACTACATACAGTCTATGGTAGCTGAGGTTTCCAAAAACATGTATGTATGATGTATCTTTTTTTGTCAACGTACATATGATGTATCTACTGTCTTTTCAACATGTATCCTATTTTGAAAAAAGAAAGAGTTTTAAAAGAGAGTTGAAAGCTCTTTTATTTTTTTTCTTGAATGTTCTGCTTGATCAGTTGTCAAAAGACGATTCAGATCCTTGAGTTCCAAATAAGACAGATTTGACTTTTGTTGGTTTGTAATATTCCCTCCCTTCTTTCATCATCGGAAACACAAACTAGCTTCTCCATGTGCTCACTTCCTTTCTCCAATAATCTCTTTTCGGGGCTCTCAATATCACACACGCTCTCTTTCTGTTTCTGTCACACCCACCTGGCCACCTCTGTATTTTAATGTCTGCACCAAACAAATTTGATGCATGGTTTGTTTGTTTTCTTTCTCATATCAAAATACATACACATATATACATAATATATACACACGTACGTACATCTATAATATTCGGGATTGCATGACTCGACCTTCACGTGAGACCTTACATATTAACTTGTTTGGTTTTAGTTAGATATTAAAAAAATTGGAAAAAACAACCTTCGCTATATACAGAGCCAATTTTGGACATAACCAGTGGCTGAGCCATCTTGTGTAAGAGGAGTACATCAATACATCTGCTTCTATGCCTTTTCAAACTTCCACGTAAAACATTGACTAATTTTAATTATGCTTTTTTTGTTTTTTTAACAAATCTATTCCAGTTATGTGATCAATTTTAACTATGTCTTCTATAAAAAAATTAGTCACTGGACATAAAAAATTGAAACATTGGTTTTGGAATTCTTAAATTTTTAAGAACTACTCCCTCCGTTTCGATTTAAGTGTCGTATGAAAAAAAATTCGTTTCAAAATAAGTATTATTTTAGAATTTCAATGAAAATTTATTTGTGTATAAACCTAAAAAACAAGTAAAATGAAACAAATGGAGTAATATACCTAACAGACATAATCTTTCAAATTATAAAAAGGGAAATTTGTTTAATGAAAACCAAAAAAAATAATTTTTTTTTTTAGCTTTTAAAATTTCAGGGTCTGGGCAGTGGCTATACATTTAATTAGAAAAAAAGAATCAAATTTAAGTTAAACTATAACGAATAGGTGAATGGTCTAGTGCCTGCCCGCAATTCGATTGGTATGCAAGTTTTCATGGTACGAAGAGGGAACATTTGCGTTAATTCATGGGTAAAGCTCATTTGTTTTTATTTTATTTTATTTTTCGCCCTGCTTGTGAGTAATTATGAAGCATACCAACTTCTATAAATTACGTGGCCCCCCTACTACGTTTTTAAAATTTATCAAAAATATCTTTATTTAACTTCTATATTTGACATGACAATTATAGCAATTTAACGGCGTTAACAATAACATCACGTCATCATAACTCACTCGTCGTTCGCGCGGTTTCGTAACCGGCGAGCAAGTAAAGGGTGAAGGGAGAGGGGGGTCCCACGCGTCTCCTATACAGGCTGTGATGCAGACGTTATAACGCTCAATAATTTAGTTCTGATGAGTTGGCACTATCTCATTGGATAGTTCCTGAACACGAAGGTTTATCTGACTAAGATCAGTCTGTAGCAGAAGCTGAACTCCTTTGCTTTCATTTACTTTACCTATCCAACTTCTGGTAGATTCTTTAAAGAAAAAATTAATTGATGTATTTATTTTTTTAAATGGAATAATATGTTTTTTAAAGATATTATAAAATGAAATTTATAAAATTGAAGTAGTTATATAATTTGGTAATACTTGCTTGGGTTTAAATGAAAATACTTTTAAACGAAAATACTTTCGGTTAGGTTTATATGTTCTTTTTAAAATTAAGTAGTTTTTATAATATTGTAGTAATTTTTCTTAGGTTTATATGTTCTTTTTAAAATTAAGTAGTTTTTATAATATTGTAGTAATTTTTCTTAGGTTTCTAGGTTATTGTTGTGTTTTCGCTATTGATGTATTCCTTTCGTTCTATTAAGATGGATGTTTTAGTGTTTTTACACATATTAAGAAAACACATTAATTATATATCGTTTTTAGAAATTATCAAATTCCAATGCATTTTAACCAATAGTCTTTCAATAAATTCAATTAATTTTATTGAAATTTACAATTTTTGTATAGAAAACATAAAAAATACATCTTTGTGAAATAATTTATTTTTGTAAAACATTTATCTTAGTGGAACGGAGGGAGTAGTTGTCTTTGTTATCGTTACAGCAATAATTTTCTTAGGTTCCTAAGTTATTGTTGTAATAAGTGTACATTTTTTTCAACATCAATAACAATTGACTGGAACATCTGATATAGTTGTAGTTTTTGATAGTGTTGGTATTGCTTTACTCGGATTAAAATTCACACAAATGCATGCCGTTGAATACAATTTTTTTCTTTTTCTTTCTGGACAACGAATACAAAAACTTTTAAAGTGTGTTAATTGGTAATATGTGAAACCGAAGATTCACTTTTTCTCTTTTGGCCATGACTAAATGAAATATAATAGTAATATGAAGGGACAAAAATAAAGAAACTATGGGACCCAAAGAGAAAACAGAGGACAAAGATGGTTGATTTGTCAAAATTTGTAACGGTTAGAGCATGATTATTACAAAGTTTTTAGGACGTTTTTTTAGCGTAATATAAGAATTATCTCTTAATTTTCTTAGTTAAAGTTAAAAAATATTTTTTTATATTACGTTAAAAACCCTACCCTAAAAACCATGGAATAATTATGGCTTTATTGGTTGGTAAAGTGTAAACGCAGTTTAACGGATTAATAAAACTAGTGATTCACCGTGGGATAGCGTTAGAGCTGTAAACAATCAAAGTAATAAACATAGTGTCGGACCTCGAGCAGCCTGTTCTAAGCCTTAACTAGTCTTCTCATTCATCACTTCTTTTGTCTATATAATGAATCAATCTGGTTAGTATATAATCGTAAACAAAGCAAATGCAGTTAGGCCTGGGCATCATTACTCGATACTCGCCTTATACTCGTGACTCGACTCGTATTCGCCTTAAAAAAACAAGTACTTGATGTTGGCAAGGCAAGTAATAAGTCAAAAAGTTTCACTACTTGCAAGAGCAAGGCAAGTATCAAGTATCGTTTAGTTTTTTGGTATTTGACTCGTTACTCGTTACTTACTATATACATAATACTTGTTACTTGACAAATAATACTTATCTTTCTCTTTCACTACAATAATATCAATATTATTTTATATACTAGATAACCTATTATTAAATAAGCTAATAAAACTCATATTTTGTTTTTAAAAAATCAAATATCACGTTTATCGTTAATTTTGTCAATATATAAAACATTAAAATAATAAAAACATCAAATTAAAATAGTGGAACAATGAATTTCATGTGTGGTTTTAATATTTCAAACGTTTATTTTTATTTTTGTCCACTTATTTGAAAATTCTTATCAATATATAGAGTAATTGTATGTTCACTTTATAAGTAATCAAGAGATAAGTACTTGATTTGGCAAGTAACAAGGCAAGGCAAGTAACTTGCAAATATCAATTTTTTTTGCAAGTACTCGACAAAACAAGTATTCGTCTCGAGCAAGTCAAGTACAAGTAATAAATCAAATTATTTGGATAAGTCAAGTCAAGTAGTAAGTAATCAAAAATCGGCAAGTACTTGCCCCGCGCCCAGCCCTAAATGCAGTAGTGAACTTATTTTCTCGATTCTAGATAATGAAATGATAAAATAACTTTTTTTAAAGTAATAAAAAGCAAAATACGTATGAAAGAAGCAAAATCTGGGTGAATCCAAAGCGCTTCTTTAATAAGATTGTGTGTTATGTAACGTGTACAAAAGCATAAGAATGAGAAAGAGAAGAAACGTGTGCTGAGTCTGTGACGCTAAACTCTAGTAGCTGCCGCAAGCATCCATTTAATTTCACTTAAATGGGTCCCATTCATCATCTATCATCACCATCTTGATCATTCATGCATAACATCGTCGTAAAAAATGAATATGATGACGATGATCATCATCTTTTGTTATTCATTATCAGCTTTGACTTTGTTAATTACGAGATTAAACCGGCCTAGATAAATACTAATCAACCTTAACGTTCCCGAAAGTTGAGACTGCAACGCAACCTCTGTGACACAACCAAATAAACCCGTCCATTTTGCTACAAATAAAATATTGGCTCAGAATAGTAACAGCTGAACGGTATAGAACAAGCGGATTAAGGAGTGTGGTATAGTTTAACTGTACTTTTATTTAATTTATTAAAATTTAGAAATTAAGATATCAGTGATACTAGTATAATTTAAACAACTATTTTATTTAGAGGAATTCCCTTGGATAACCCCTTTTAGTTTGTTCTTCACACAAATAGTTCATAAGAAAGAAATGACCAAAATAAGTTTTTTTAGAAGCTAATTTTTTTATTTATATGCATTTATACCCCTAGGGTTAACAAATTTAGACTGTAGGGTTTAGAGTAAAGGGGTGGATTTGGGGATAAGGTTTCAAATTTCAAAAAATAAATTAAAAAAATTGAAATTTTCAAAAAAAAAAGATGCTATTTTGGTCATTTTATTTTTTTAGGGCTATTTTTGTGACAAAAAAAACTATTTAGGAGAATTACCCTTTTATTTATTATATAAAAATATTTTATATATCTGAAAAAACTTTATAAATCATATTCACATATTATCTAAAATATTATATGTCAAATTTCAAAACGGTAGCGCTTCTTGTTTAAACGATATTATTTAACGATCATGTTATCTTAAATTTAAAGTATATCGTATTATAAATATTATATTATACTGTGTATTGATAAAAATATTTTAAAAATATTCAAAACTATCGTATATTATACTATATTTTACTTAATATACATACACTAATTTGTATGCAAATATATTTACTTAATAATTAAAAGTTAACTAAAAATACATAATCACTCGTAAAAGACTTTATTGAATATATCTATGTTGTGAATATGATACAAAAAAATAAAGTGCTATTATTGATATTTATATTATCAAAATTTGAAATTTTCTGCAATAATTCAACAAACAAAATCTTGAAAAGAATTTTATTTTGAATAGCAAAAGTAAACACACCAGAAATGAATGAAAAAAAAATTGAAATGAAAAATAAACTTCTTATGCATTAAATTTAAAATGGTTTAAGCAAATTTATATGCTTCAAATGTTAATTGATGGACTTTATATAAATGTTTCAAAGAATTTGAAAAAAACACCCACCAAGTCACTAACCACACCAATTTACGGACTTGTGTGTTTCAAAGGTGTTTCACAAGCGTTTCACAAACACACCTATATTATCTTTGTTTTTATTATTTAAAATACAACTAATCTGTTTACTTTAATCTTTGCAATCTTTTTCCTTTTATAATTATATATTCAAATCTAATAACAAAAAGCGAAAAATTAAAGCTAAAACCAAATGGACAATATGATCTAAAACTATAGTGGGTGGGACACAATTCCAACTCCATTACTCATTATGTTTGCTCAGTTTGGCAAAAGGAAATAAAGTACTTCTCCGACGAGTTTTCTCGATTTCAAGATCGAGTTAATATAAAATATACAGATAAACAATTTATTAATAGTTTTTCAAAACAAAGAGTTTACTGAATCAAAAGTGTCAATATCACTAATCGCAGCAAGACTTGAAGGAGTTTGGTATCTAGTATCTACCAAACTTGTTCATCGCGATTGCGCATATTCTATATAAGTATAACAAATAGCATGAGTCACTTTATATAAAAAACACTCATTCCATTATGGCTTTACTTTTGTTATTTTTTTCTGAAACATCTAGACATCATATATTAACACTAGGATCTCGTTGAGAAAGTAAGAACCCAGACAAAAAAAAAAAACTGCAATATAAAATATTGGTTTGATTTTATATTATGATTCTATAAGTTACTTAAGAGCTATCACAAATTTTAAAGAAAAGGAAAACCCTAATATAACTTAGGATTTGATCCATTGGAGTTTAAAAGAAGGATTGTAAGAACCCCTAAACCATTAAGAAAAAACCTCCCATAATGCTGCAGCTATGGCAACTCTTGATGTTGTTTTTTTTTCGTTTGCTCACATAATGCTGCAGCTTGATGTGTTCTCATCATTGAAGTAATGAGAATACTGATCACCACCATGAGGCGGATATTGGTATGGATACGGATACGGGTATGGATGTTGTTGGTACGGTTCAGGTGGCAAGTAGTTGACAGCGGGAGGTGGTCGAGCGTACATCATAGGCTGGAACCGTTCGTTGCCCATGGCTCGTTGCTGGTTCATAACTGCCGCCAAGTATTGTTGTTGTTGTTGTTGCAAGTAGGGGTTTCCAGGCACTGAGTCTTGGCCACCACCGTTGCTTCCATGGCCTTGGAAATATCCTGGCGGGGCTCCTACGGATGGGTTGCCCCCTCCGCCTCCTGGACCCATGGCGGGTAATCCTTGAACCGCCTGCATATTATTATTACCCATTGGACCAGGACCACCACCACCACCCATTGGACCACCCATTGGCATACTCATGGTCGGAGGTCCACCGCCATTGCCTCCTCCCATTGGCCGGAAACCTGGTGGGAGTCCTCCACTCATGGGTCCTCCTCCACCGCCACCGCCACCGCCAGCACCACCTTTTTTGCCTCCGTTGGGACCACCGATCATCTGGCCTCCTCCACCGCCTTTATTACCGTTAGGAACACCACCACCTCCCCCATTTTTCCCATCAAACGGGTTTCCACCACCACCACCACCACCGCTTTTACCGCCGTTCTTGCCTCCGTTTTGATTTGGATTCCCCACATTACCGCCACCACCTCCACCGGGACCTCCCTTCTTACCACCATTACCTCCTCCGCCGCTAGGCATTTGAACAGGAAAAGGAACACCACCGGGGCCTCCTTTACCCACAATCTTACCACCGGCGGGTCCAGGACCACCGCCGTTTTTGTGAGCGTTTAACATTTGCTGAGCGTTAGGCATCATCATGTTAGGCATCATGTTATTAGGCATCATCATGTTACCACCAGGTCCACCACCCATCATAGGCTTCATCTTGTTAGGCGGAGGAGGGTGGTCATCAAACTCATCATCCTCCAAATCATCATCATCATCAAACTCCTCGTCTTCATCAAACTCGTCATCATCGAATTCATCATCACTGAAATCATCATCATCATCTTCAGGAACGTCAAACTTCACAGCCTTCTGATTAGGATTTTGAGGATTCTTGTTCATAGGAACAGAACCAGGGCCTGGAGGACCCTTCATCTGTGGAGGAAGCTTCAGATCTTGAAACCCTTTCATCTGCTGAAGCTGTTGAAGCTGCTGCAGTTGCTGTGGATTCAGCTGCTGCATCTGTTGTGGAGTTAACTGTGGAAGACCCATTTTCATTGGCGGCCCAACACCACCACCCATCTTCATTGGCGGCCCACCACCACCTCCACCACCACCTATCTTCATTGGCGGTCCACCACCTCCTCCACCACCACCCATCTTCGGTGGCGGTCCACCACCACCACCGCCGCCTCCCTTCTGGCCTTTGTTATTGTTTCCACCGCCATTACCGCCACCGCCACCGCCTTTGCCGCCGTGGTCAATCTGCATGGCTTTGAACTGATTGGCCAAGTTGGGTTGGTTCTGATTAGTGTTATTTCCCTTGGGAGCTCCCCAGATTTCGGCATGTTTACCAGATTTCAAGAGCTTCTTGATAAGAACAGAAGGGTCTACATTTCCAGATACCGTCACTTTCCCTTGCTCTGCGTCTATCTTAGTCGTGAAAACACCTGTTCCACGAACCAATATACAACTTAGCCTAGAGTTTGAGGTCAAATGTGAATTAATATGAGAATTTATTTTTCTTGTTACCTTCAATTTTCTGCAAGATTTTCTTCACTTTTTGCTTACAACCATCACAGTGAATGTTCACTTTTAGAACACAAGTCTACACAAGAAAACACCACAACAGAGAAAGAAAAAAACAGAGTGAACTCTCATATTACTGTAAGAATATTAAAATCTTAACAGAAGGAAAAAAAAGTGGTGAACAAACCTGAATCTTCATAAACTCTTCTTTACTCATTTTTTTTTCTTCAATTGATTAAACTTTATCTCACTAGATCTGCAACAACTACTCTGGTTCTTGAAGTTTTGATCTGCAGAATTAAAAACCAAGAAAATGTTACTTGTTTAATATATTCAAATGACAGTAGCAAACATAACTGTTAACACAAAATATGTTATACATTATCTGAGAAAACAGTAACAATAGCTCGAGAGAAAAGACTTTTTTATTGGATATTTTTCATGGAAGACATATATGCAGAGAGAAGATTTAGAAACAGAGAAGGCAAAGCAGAGACGTACTTGAATGAAGCAAAGAAGAAGAAGAAAGAAAGTTTCAGGCTTTACAGTAAGTTTGGTGAACATTAACTTCTCTACTTCATCTGTTTCAGAATGAAAGGGAGAGAGAGAAAGATGATGCAGAGCTGATACTTCGATATCTTTTTTAAGATGTGCTTTAATTTATTGGGATAAATGGAGTGAGTGCAAGTACTCTTATTTTGGGCTGATATGTTTTAAATACTATTTTTATATTTTTATTGCCATAAATATTATTTAATTATTAGATGTGAAAAGTAATTGTCAAAGTAGATTAGGAGTATGTGTCAAAAAGAAACTACATTAGGAGTATTAATAGTATCACCCGTTTTTAATGTTCTAAATTCCATACCGTATATATATATATATATAATTCTACCTTTTAAAAATTTAAATATATTTTTCTGTTTCATAATAGATGATTTTTAAAAAAGTTTTTCTTGTTTTATAATAGATAATAGTTTGACATTTTGTATTAATTTTAACTTTACTGAAAATTGTTTAACCAATTAATACATATTTATTTATAATTTGTTACATTATTTTTAATTTATATTTTCAAAAGTGATTTTAAGAAAAAGTGATTTTTTTTTTAATTTTTATACTTTACTCCAAAACATTGTGTATAATAAAACAGAAGGAATATTTGATTTTTGAAATAGTATAGATATTTAATTCCCAAACTTAAGATATAATATTTGGTTTTATTTTGTCCAGCATTAGATTTTTCAGTTCAAATTAAAAACTGAACATTGTAGTATAAATGAATATATTTCACTGTGAATTTTATAAACTAAAGCATCAAAGGAAATGTTGGAAATGGTGACTAATAGCATTTTTGATATAAAACGTAAAAAATATAGAGTAATTTATTAATTGAGTTAGTTTTACTTTAATTTTATTCATTTCTAAAACAAAAATAGAGTAATAAACAAAAAGGTAAAAAATCATTTCACTTATGTAATGAATTAAGTAAAATTGTATATATTTTTATTCAAACCTTCGTTGTAAAATATGAAAAGTGAGATTAAAAATGATTGAAAAACTATTCATAAGAATGTGCTTTTACTTTTAATTAACTCCTTATCAGATTTTTTTAGCTCACCTTATGTGGTCTCAACGAAACGAACAACTGCGTTATAGGAATTAATCCAATTACATTTAGATTAATTTTAATCTACTCCCTCCGTTTCACAAAGAGTGTCGTTTTAGAGGATTTTTTCGTTACAAAATAAATGTCGTTTTAGGATTTCAATGCATAATTTATTGATTTTATTTTTCAGGTTAATTTTTTATTGGTTGAAATATGATTAGGTGTATTGGTAATGATGTTTTTCTATAGAAAATATGTAAAATTAAATGTTTTCTTAATCCGAATGACACTTATTATGAAACAGAGGGAGTATTAATTACTATAGTGAACCGGTTAGTTTTTTTGGTCAAAGTGAACCGGTTAGTTAAACGTTACTTTGCGAGAAAAACGTGAAGTTGTTCTCTCTTTATTCCTTCCGTGTAAACCGGTCCTAGGAATTTTGCGACATAAAATTTAGCAACGATTCATTCTCATTTACTTCAATAAATTTCTCTCCCTTTTGTTTTACAACACTGAAGTAACGTGAAGCTACTTTTATAAAAGAAAAAAAAACAGAGTAGATGTAGAATCTAATTATTTATTTGTTCAGGGTTCACATATGATCAACAATCTGGTTAACCGGGTTTAATAAAATACGATATTCCTTTATCTCCAACTAGCATCAAGGCTCAAGCCATCAATTGTTTTTGTTTTGGTAGAAAAAAAACATTCAAAAAAATTTACGATCAAATCAATATATATATGAGATGATATTAATTATCACATTGTCTTTAGACTCTTTTCAGACTGGCTCAAAACATGGAGTGTCATGGAAAAGGGCAGAAAACAATTAAACAGAATAAAGGAAATAAAAACAACAGTTTTTATCTTTATGGTTTGATTTATATGATTGTATAACACAATCATGATTAATTTAATTTTACGATTCAAATAACTATTGACCATATCGATTCACATATATAGTCGTAATAATTTCTCACAATTATATTATTCACGCATGGCTTGGTTTTTCAATCATTCAACTATACTCGATTTATGTATTTATTTTATTTCATATAAAAATAGCCACAGATCAGGGTTTGATGATAAGAACTATGTATGGGCGTTTGGGACCCTGGCGGATTCAATTATGTTGAATCGGATTTTCAGATTCTCAATATTATGTTCATAAGTTCTATTCGGGTTTTACTAATTATCGGATCAAGTTTGTTTTTTCTTCGGGTTCACTTCAGATTGGATTATAACTAATGTCTAAAATCATTTAAAAATATTTTTTTTAAAACTAAAAAAATTAACAAAATACTCAAAATATATAAATTATTCACAAATCTAATTAAAAACTAGTTAAACGATTTAAATTAACTAAAAATATTCAAAATAACAATTAAAACAAATTATAAAATATTTAAAATATCTAAAATACCTTATCATATATAAAAATATTAATATATTTAACTATTTTGGATATTTTTTAGGTTTTAATTCAAAGTTTGATTCGGTTCATGTTATATCCAAACTCCAAAGTACCAAGTTCTAAAGTTTCATTTAGATATTTTTGAATAATGGTTCGGATCAGATTTTGGTTTTTCAGTAGAAAGTTCGGTTGGGATAAATACGCCCATGCCTAAGAAGAACTGATGAATGCATTTAGTCAACCAATAACGTTTTGACATAAGTTTTTTTGGTCATCTGGTAATTAACAAAGAATTACAAATTTGAAATACAAAAATGAATATCTAGACCGTTATTGGAACTAACTAGACGCCACAATCAAAAACCCAAAAGAAGAAAACTAATCCCTAAATTAAGAAAATCAAACTACCGTCAATAAAACCTATACAAAAAGATCAAAGGAGACTTTAGCCAAGAATCTAAACTCTAACCAAAAGAAATTGCACCAAGGAAGAACCATGCAACATCTGTAGAAACGGGAAGGCCGAAGCTGACATCAAGTTATCCATGTTGAACTGTTTTTGTTAAAAACTTAAATTTTTTTTTTCTTTTAACTTTTCTGGAACCAACGAAATAAACATCAAAAACTTACTGTATAAAATAAACATTGTTTACGATGTAATTACAACTGTCCATGCTTTATTACCTTTTGTCGAAATTTTCTTGAGAAGTTGAGTGATACTACAGATAATTATGACAAGTGTTAAGAGAAATTCGTGTATATATATAAGAATGTGGTTTTCATTTGGCTTAGTGAAAAATAAAGAGATTAACCCTAAATTACAATGATAACAAACATAAATTTATAGTAACTGAAACAGTGGAAAAAAACAAAATAAAAAGGGTGGGGTTTGGGAAATGATGAAAGGCTCGCCCTTTCCAGTGAACATAATCACGTTTTCGGCCGCATCAGTTCTCTTAATCTTATTTAATATTCAGTTGTTAAACATTATTTAGTTTCTCTAAGGTTAGACACTTTTCTTCGACGCATTGATCATTATTTTCCTTTGTCTCAAAAGCCTAAATATTGTAAACATAGCATGAAACACTCTCCTCTCCCCTTGTTTTAGTTTTCTTGTTGGCTTTTAATTAATATACTAAATACACTATTTTCTCCCTTTAAAGATTTCATTGTTGGACTAGAAAGAAAATCAAAATTCACTGTTGTACTTGTCCAATTAAAGAAAAAAAAATTAGGCATATACATGCATACAAAAAAAGAGAAATACCTTACAATAACTCTAAAAAAGTTTTTATCAAAAATATGACCAAAATGTTTTATTAAAAAGATAAATATACACTTATATCCCTAGGGTTAACTAATTTAGACTTAGAGTTTAGAGTTTAGAGTTAAAGAATAGGTTTTTGGGGTTAGAGTTTCAAATTTTTAAAAATAAAAATAAAATATTAAAATTTTCAAAATAAAAAGAAACTATTTTGATTATTTTTAGAGTTATTTTGTAATAAAAACTTAAAACAATGTTATTTGAGAGAATTGTCCTACAAAAAATAGTAACATCGGAGGTTTAATAGTTTGCAATTTCAATAAATACTATTACTCATTGTGAATGTGAATATTGTGGTGGGTGAAGTCTTTCTGTTTTTAATATCAAATACGATTTATTGATTTGTTGGATAAATTATTCAAATTAAACGTGTTAGTAGTTAATAATAGAGAAATTCCCTTAGATAACCCCTTTTAGTTTGTTCTTCACAAAAATAGCTTTTAAGGAAGCAAATGACTAAAATAGTTTTTTTATAAGCTAATTTTTTTATTAATATGCATTTATATCTTTAGGGTTAACTAATTTAGACTTTAGGATTTAGAGTAAAGGGTTGGGTTTGGGGATAGAGTTTCAAATTTCAATTTTTTTTAAAAAAAAAATTGAAAATTTCAAAAAAAAAAATGCTATTTTGGTCATTTTATTTTTCTATGGCTATTTTTGTGACAAAAACTTAAAAAAACTATTTAAGAGAATTACCCTAAATAATATTATCAGGCAATTCAAAATTCTATCAAAGATATGTTTTGTAATATATTTCTGAATGGGACTAAAACCTAATATAAAGTTCTTGTGTAGCACTTTTCTTTTCCCACTGATAGTATACATGTTTCGAATAATTGATGTCACATGACAAGAAAGAATAGCATCATCACGTACATAACAAAATCTCAAATCGGTCCTTTAATCAAAAATGATATGATGAGAGCTGCGAACTTATACGCCAAAAAACCCAAATTTAAGATGTTAATTAGTTGTTAGCAAATTAATGTGATGATAGCATTAGCTGAATATCACATGTACCGAACATGAAATTTGATCATAAACCCTAATTTTGTTAGGTCGTACCGTGTCCAACGTTGTTCACGCGTTTCTTATATATAACCGACGTAGGTTTCTGTGGAATGCTATAGTATAGAAAAGTTCAAAAATCAACAAAAAAACTGACGAGGTACAAGCATATTAGACTATCATTATCTCTAATTTTTTAATTGGAATTCTTAATTTCGGAGAAAAAATGGTTCTTAGTTTTTTTTAGTTAAAAACTAAGAAAATCTAAAAACATTTCTTAAATAAGAAATATAAAAATCGTCTCTTAGCCAAAAAATATTTAAAAAAAAAATAAAAAAAAATGTCAAATCATGAATTAAAAACTCTGGTTAAGAGATCATGGATAATAATATCCTTATAGATTTTAATAATATATAAAGACGTTAGAGCAAAAACAATAAAAATCGGTACTCGTACAAAATTACTAGATATTTTCATCGCATATCAGTGAAACTACAAAAATTACTAGATATTTTCATCGCATATCAATGAAACTTAGTTTGTACTTTTGTATCATATAATTGAATAGGACAAAAGTAATGTTAACTCATATATCTATTGTATAATGTAGTCCAAGTCCTTTATAACGAAAGGACATGGTACAATTTTGACATTTATGATAAAGTTTTGTCATGGCTGGGAGTTATCTCATTCAAATGTGATGTATTATTGAATTATTTGAAGTTTCACTTGGGTACATATATACTTACACATCGTGTTCAAGGATCAAATGCTTACACATCGTGTTCAGGGATCAATAGGTTTTATCTTGCTAATCAAAGTTATAACTAAATGGATATACTAGATGAACTTTTACAGTTGACAAGATATTAATAGATTTTTTTTTTTTTTAAGAACTAATTTTAAAGTTTGATACACATATATATGCTCAAAATACAAATAAAACCAATAATAAGAATTGAGTTTCAATAACATGGAGTTGTAAATATTAGCTTGTACATTTCTTCGGCTGAAACTTCCTAAAATTAAAGATCTGAATCAGAAGAAAATCTCAAACTCGAGTTAGACAACATGAAAACAACTTCATTTTAATCGGCCAAGCTACCAAAATTTGAGTAAATTTTGGGATTATTGCGGTAAAATGGTAGCTGAATTTTCTGCCTAAAATGATAGAAATAAGTCACATGACTCTGCAATGTTCACATGGGGTCATCTTCTTCTTATTGACAAAATGACATTAATTGGAGCTTTTGTCCCTATTCTCACCTCTTGTTACCATTTAGATTCGTTTTTTTTCTTTCCTATTCTTAAACAAAGCTTATCACAATACGGTTTCGGACTCGAATTGCTAAATTTTAGCGTTGAAAATGTTATACTTACAGTCTATTAATTGGTCCATAATTAGTTGAATGTTAACAGTGTGAACTATGATAAAATCTTGTAATTTTATGGTGATGATATGTTTGAAACTTGAACAGTCTGAACTGACGCAAATGATAATATCTTTGACTGTGGTACTTATATTCGTACCCTTGCAGCATATTTATCTGTACTTGATATCTCTATACTCAAATCCTAAAAATAACCTCGCTTGAATATTTTATTAGCATTGCTAAATATTTGTTTCTTTGAGCACCCTCATTCCTTCATTTTTTGTATTAAGATATTCCGGGTTTTATACCAAGATAGTTCTGAAATGATATACTTCATTAGGTACACTTCATCATACGAATCATTTATGTCTTAGGTCCAAAAGCCAACTGGTCCAGCAAGGGTGTCTAATTTTATAAAAGGTGAATTGAACTGTGCAGACGACCAATTATAGAGCTTCGGTTCCCATGTTCCCAACCACTAGACCACGACCATTGAGTTACCTCGTTTATTTTTCTTATTGTCTAATCAAATGGAAAACAAATTAGAAAATTGGCTAAAACCTTAAAACTTCTTTTAAAACCATATACATTGATAAGTTAAATTTGAGAAAAGCTATATAAAAAGGTTGGTCTAAAACCAGAACATATGTAACTGAAAATTGATACACTGAATATACATCGAGTCAGATGAGAAATAAGGCTTGGTAAACATCCTAGTATGGCTAGTAAACACTGTCATAGGAAAAAAGGAAGATGTGTTAAAAGAAAAAAGGAAAAAGGGAAGATGTCTCATACATTCAATAAATATTGAAAATAAGACAAAGATAAATCATACATAGAGTTTTACTGTTCAAAACTTTAGATATATGTGAATATTTACAATATTATAAAATACACTTTGTATAAATAATTATAAACTCAAGCATAGCCAATGCAGCATTGTTTTTGTTTGTATTTTTACTATTTCAGTTTCTTTTAATAAGAAACTCTTTTAAAAGAAAATTAGGAAACAATTTTTGATTTTTGTCAAAGGGATATTATGTCTAGATAATATATAGATGATAGACCATACCACCTGAATCAAGATGTACTGTAATCTGTATATGGAAAAATAATTTGGCTTGTGAAGAAGGCCACTTCACTACAATCAAATGAAGACTTTTCTTTTATATCTTCCTAAATTAAAAAGTTTGAACATTCTGTCAAAAGAACGAACACATATTCACTTTTTTTAAAACCAACTTTTTTCTTTCAAGCTTAACTTCAGTAGGAAACATTCTCCATCTACACCTGCTTTTCCTTTTCTTTATTAGCCTTTTTATAATAGACAGAAGGCAAAAGGAGAAGAAAAGAAAAAAAAGATTGCTTGGTTGAATGTTCTTCATCAACGTCAGTTATATCTCTCTTTATTTTCTTTTGACTTCTACACAACCATTTTATTTTCTCAAAAACAAGAAAAAATAGTTAAAAGGAAAACCAAAAATGAAGAACACATAGAGCTATCTTATTTTGAACATAGAACATGAGAACCGGATTGATTGATGTTGGAGCCTAACCTTCTTTTGGTAGCATGCTGGTCTTCACCTTCTGAGCCACCAAATTGAGGAACTTTACCGACAACTTCTCTTAAAATATCAAAGACATTAAACGCGTCCAGACACTGCAGATTAACGAGAGAAATTAGCTATTAGCCTAAATTTATAGCGTATGACTGTTTTTCAGATTAATGAGAGAGATATAGAAAAGGAGAAGCGGCAAGAATCACAACCTGAAAATCACAGATTAAATAGTTCCTAACTTGTTTTTCCCCTAATCCTATCTATTAAACTCCCAACAATCACCTTAAATCAGTTTTTGTTCAGCCTTTTGTGGGAAGCATTCTCTCTAGTTAGAGCAAATCTCAACATATATCTACTCAGGATAAAATTGCAGGGGATATGAAATCTCTCTGGAGTGTATCACTTTGTGAGAATCATATTAAAGAATTCATAACAGACGGTAATATGAGAGAATCATATTAATGTATTCGTAATTAAGAAAAACTAAGAACCATCTCTTATCCGAAGCTAAGATTCTCGGTTAAGAGACTGGGGATAATGATGGTCTAAGAACCATCTCTTAACTTTTTCTTAGTTAAAGTCAAGAGACGGTTTTTATATTACGCTAAGAACCTCACCTTAAGAACCCCGCAATAATCATGACCTTATGTTTCTAAAACTTGTCAAATCAATGGTTAAACATTTGTAATGAAACAGAGATAAAGCTAGCATTCACTCAAGAATCTAATTAGCTTGATAGCACAAGTTAACTATCATCACGTTGAAGTAGCTTTTAAACAATTCTCTAAAGCCGTGATCTTTAAGCCAGACAAGACTTTCATAGTTTTGAGTCTCCTTCCAATATCCGTTAATGGTACTCGTCATCTAAACACCTATAGTTAACTTGTGACGCAAGAATGTCTATGTTCAACTTCAGTCAGTGAGCAGTGGCGGATCTAGACACATTTTTAGTTGGGGGCACACTATTAAAAATAACAAAAACTATTTTGAATTGGGGGCACTTTTTATGTTTATTCATTAAACTACAAACAATTTTATCAAATTAATCTAATTTATTCAAGAAAAATTAAAAAGAGTAGGGGGCACGTGACCCCATACCCATATACATACATCCGCCACTGTCAGTGAGGTGAAAAGTTTTATATCATTTGATTTGTGGACTTGTACTGTTGAGTGTTAGCTCTCTCATCAAATCTGTTAAGTTTGATAAATACGAAAAAGCAACAAAAGAAGGAAACTAAACATATGACCAAGAAGTACACCTTGTCAGTTCTGTTTATATCTGGCAAGGTGTGTTAGCCATATGGCCAAGTCTAGTTCTCAACTGATCATTACTAAGGTCAGAACTAAACAACATATCGTCGTCTTCCATGTAAGCACAGAGGGAGTGGTATCTGCAGGAAGGAAGCACAAGATTTATGTTACTAATTTTTTTTTTTTTTTTGATAATTCAGGGTTTAATCCCTGGAAGCTGGGGGACCCATGTAAATACCCTAGTGACCACGTGCAACGATAATTTGAGTGTAGACGGATTTGAACTCATGTCCCTTAGGATTTATAGAACGCCATGTTACTATCCGACTACTAACACATGGTTTTATATTACTAACCTTACATGTTCGAAACACAACTTTTCCATCTTTTTCAATCTAGCTGCGATTATGGTACAGTGAAATAGATATTTACCTTAAAGAAGAGACTGGAGCACAAGGATTAGCCACTCTAGGCATTAGGTCCTCTGCTTAGACTTCTTTCATCATGTTTGCGGCTAAATCTATCATAGCAGGTGTCTCAGGAAGTATTGCTTGGTACTCTATATCGCTGACCGGTGCCTAAGTAAACACACTGTAATACGCAATATGATCAAGATCTAACTCAAGGCCTTCCACAAAAGATAACAAGTAGCCTTAAGAGAAGAGCGGAAAATAAAAGTCCACAGCATCTAGAATTGACGTTGACACCCGCGTGGCATCCTTGTTGGCCCATCTTTTGTTGGTAGAGCCCATGAAAAGACCAGCAAGTTTTAACAGCCAACTAGGCCCATCTTCTTACAGATTCAATGTTTCTTTTTTTTGTTTGAAACTTCAGATTCAGTGTTTGTACGAAAATACCTTCACTATGCTTTCCCCCTCCATCTTGATGTACTTGTACCATGTATATCATCACTATATGGTTCAAATAATAAAATACGTGTGTTTTTTTATTTTATACCTACGTGCAGTTTAAATGACAGGAACGGTAACGACGCTAACTAACTATCGACTAGTGACTTTAGCTAGAGTCTTATGATGATTTTAAAGTGACTTATAAACATTTAAACACAAGGCCAAATCCTTCCGACGAAACGAAATGTCTGATTCAGATTTTTTTTTTCTTTTTTTTTTTGTAACAGTCTGATTCAGATTTCATTTTAAACAGAAACTGTAATGGACTGTTTGTTTTTAGTCTTGTTTAATTTAATGGTAAATGACACGTGAAATTTTATAAAACTAGACCTATGGTTGATTATTTTGCACCTTCCGAAATAAAAACATTCATTGAAATAAAGTCTTAGGGAAAACTTGTCCAACTCTTCTTCATTGAAACACGAATAGGAGTGAACATGAATGCTACATGAATCCGAATCTAACCATAATGTATTTCTTTATATATTATATTAAAATCCATATTGAATTTGAGTTTGATCGAAGAAGAAAATTTAATTGTGGGTTATTTTGAACGCGTTTTATTAGTCACAAGAGAGTGAAGTTACAGTATGTGTTTAAACAAATGAAAAAAATGGCACTCATCGGAGTATGCCGGTAAAGTATAAGTAGACGAAAAAGTTAAATAAGGTAAAACCTTAAGTTTCCGTCTATCTCTATGTGTTTGAGTCTGGATCCCTTCTCATATTACCTTTGCCTCTTTTTATATATGAAGTTCTTTTCTTTTTCGCTTTAAATCGGTATAAATTAATGAGATAAGTTGGACTTAATACACCAAACAACTAGAATGAACCCTCATGATGTGATTCTCAATGCTGAGCTATGTAGCCGAGCTAGCATGCCGAACTTGTGGTGCTTGAGATATTGTGCCGAGCCTCTGGTTGAATTTGTAGCGCCAGAAACTTACTTAATAGATTAATTTTTTTATTTGATGAACCTTGTGAAGAAATGTAATCCATCTCCAATGGTCCATAATCGAATACTCATATCAAATCCATAGTGAGAGAGATTCTGAAAGCAATTGTGTGGTCAATTAATCATTTGCAAATGACTACACATGTAGAAAAGCCCTCTTTTATGCTCCAAAAGGATTCTATCTTCATTCAAAACATCACAATCTCAACCTCTTAAAGCATATTTGCAATTTAAATACTAATCACTATGGACCAATACTTCTTGCATTCGTGCGACGAACTCGACACTTGTAAGCTATATCGCTAAGCTGGCTAGTTTTGGCTAAATTCTGACTCTTCTCATTTCCATTTTTCTGACAGAAGTTATATAGTGATTGGCTAGCTAAAACCAATCCTATTCAATTATTGTTTAAAATTTGGAATTTTAAAACAAAAAGTTATAAACACATTGTCTTGTTAATTATTTAATTTTCATTTTAATATATAAAGGTCGTGACAGACATTTACTGATATATTTTTGGTAACTTTAATGTTTTGCTCGAAAAAACATGTTTATTTATTGTGTGCCAAAAAACAGGCTTATGTTGTGTTATTCAGCCAGGTTTGTAGATTGGTTACAATCTATACCATATACAATTTTTGAACCATGTATCTAGTTTGATTTTTTGAACATACCATGTATGATGTATCTAGTTTTGTTCTTAATGTATTTTAACTTAATATTTTTCTTCGCGAATGTATAAGAGTTCTACTTGAACTTCCTTAGGAAAATCTTATAATTAAAATGTCTTCATTCTGTTCATAATCTATTTAATAATTGATTTGGCTGCTTGTATATGTATTTATTCTTATGCCTTCATAGGCCCAAATGGGTTCTAAAATATGTTATAAAAAATATTGAGAAACCCTATCTCCACTTTGGACCATGATAACATTTTTAATTAAGGGCACTCTATTAAATAGTTTTAATAAATTTTATTATTTTCTGTAAATTTTTGATAGTTGCAATATTACTATTATCGAACGGAATCATATATCGTTTTATATCTACAATAATAACGAGTTGTAGTAAGTCCTTGGCATTGGCCCCTACCAAAGAAGAAAAATAAAGATTAGGGAAAAAGAAAATTCCGAGAGAATATGAAGCTATTAATGTTTAAATTTATGCTTCTTGTTTATTAAGTGTACGGACGCCTTTTCTTGCGGAAAATAGATAACCTAGTTAACATGTCTAAGGTCTGAGGGCATCTTTATTGGCGGGTTCTTAGGACAAGGTTCTTAGCGTAATTTAAGAACCGTCTCTTAATTTTAACTAAAAAAAAGTTAAGAGACGGTTCTTAAATAAAAGATTTAAGAGTCGTCTCTTAATTTTTTCTTAATTAAAGTTAAGAAACGTTTCTTATATTACGCTAAGAACCTCGTCCTAAGAATCCGCCAATAAACATGGTCTTAGTAGTCAAATAAACTGTACGATCGGTCAATCGGCATGACTTGTAAGGTAAAGATGGTTGGTTTGAAACGAATATTAAGACTAAAATGATAAACACTGAATTAAATATCATACAGCAAGATTAACTAATTTATACTCACTAATTTAAAGAAAAAATCATTGGTTAGTTTTTTCTGGGCTTTTTGGCATAATACTGTCTTTTAATTCAGTTAAATCAAGCTCTCTATAAAATGAAAGTAGAGCATCTTTTGTAAGTTCATCGGCTATGTGATAAAATATTTTTTCTTTGTAAACTAAAAATAAATACTTTGAATGGATTTCGACATTTCAGTTTTATTTATACTGAAACTTAGTTTTCATTTGATATGAAACTATTTAAATGATTTTGTAATTTACTTCAATTTGGTATGTGCGGTTTATTTACAATTGATGGCTTATATTTTAAGTTATTTTATATCTTAAATAATTTTAGCTTACCAGTTTTTGAAATAAAGTTTAGGTCATACTCGCAAGTCATTTTCAATACTTCAGCAATCTATATTATCGACTGTCTTGTAATATCAATCGATCTTTTAGTGAGTTATCAAGGCATCGAACAATTTTATTTTCAAAGAAAAGCAAATTCCATTGTAGCTTTGCTGAAAAAAAAAAAAGAGATCCCCCAAATTGGTGTCACCTCATGGTTGCTACTTTTTATATGATGCCATGATTAGGGGCTTAGAGCCAAGATGAAGATTAAATATAGACCCATAACACATAAATGAATTTAAATCATGTAAAATAACATAAAGATAACAAGTTATGCCAACATAAATTTAAATCGATAAGTTTTTTTGGTAAAGAGGAACCCATCAGCCATGTCTTTTAGCTTAAGTTGACTGTACCCATTTTGTAATTTAATAATTTATTTTGTAACGACACCATCATTTTTTGACATTATACCATACTTAAAATAAATATTTCTTATAATATATACACAATAATTGTTTAACAAAAGCTATATATAATATATATCATTCTCCAAATCAGCCCCACTTCTGTCTCGAATGATACAATTTGTGTCATTTTTCCCCCGGTCAACCGATTTAAATTAATTTAAATTCTATTTCAACCTTACGTCAACCCTATTTCGACCATACATTTCATTTAGAATAAATTTTGCAATATATACTTTAAGTGCTTTAACGCTATGCATGTTTATATTTTTGTAGTGACCAAAATTGTATATATTAGCACATGTGTGAGTTGTGAACAATAGAAAAACATATAGCATAATTATATAACTAGGCTTATATTTTTGGTATAAGTATTTTATTATAAGACTTCCTTCATTTTCTTATCATTTTGTTAATTATATTATGTGCTGGTTAGTTAAACACGAAAAAGTAATTGGTTCAAACTAGCATGATTTAAGTGAATATTCATTATATAATGTAAAATTGTTGATTTAGTAAAACTTTAGCCTATATAAAATGTAAATTTTGACAACAAAGAAAGAAAACATATGAGCAAGTTTGAAAAGAATATTATACGATTTTATTCATGTTTGGGTAAGATTCAGTTTCCTGTACAAAACACATCTTCAGATTGAAGAACTTTTAAAACACAAAATCTTAGTATCATAGGCTGTTTCAGTTAGGATGATTACATTTTAACGATAGAAAAAAAAACTCATAGTAGACTTGAAAGGCTATAGATGTTATTTGCTTCCACTAACAGTACTAAACACCCATAAAATGTATGGTTTAAACATCTTAATGAAGAAGAGTTAGTGGCAATTAATTAAATAAAAGTATTTGTGTTCGGGAATAACTAAGCCAAATAGCAAAAGGCTTAAAACCGAAAGCCAAAAATAAAAAAGCTTCGAGACCTTAATTTATTCGATCGGCACAGAAATCGCATCACCAATTTAATTTTAGTTGATTCCACTAACTTCAAAATCAGTTTTCTATGTTTGTATGGTCCGATCAAACATGCGAGGGAATTAGACCTTTTTGTTATATATGTTAACTACTTCAAAAAGATATGAATAACAGTTGATGCGTTCATACCATTGATCACTAAAATTTTTAACCGTGTCATTTTAATAAGGGAACATAATCAATCTAATATAAGAACAAGGTTACTCGAATCTATTACTCCCTCCGTTTCATATTATTTGTCGTTGTAATTGTAGAGAAAAATTTTCGTTTCAAAATAAATGTTGTTTTAGAGTTTCAATGCAAAATTCATCAATAAAATTCTCCATTTTATTTTTCTATTAGTTGAAATATGGTTAGGTATATAGGTAATTGTGTTTTTATTTTGGAAATATACAAAATTATATATTTTCTTAATATGTATGGATAAACCTAGAACGATAAGTAATATGAAACGGAGGGAGTATCAATTAGTTTTGAGATAAAAAAGTTAAAAAAAATATGTATATGATGTTAGCTAGAGCCTATATTCTTCTGAAAGATTATATGATTTCTTATTATTGGAATTGCTCTAAGGTATGTTACCAAAAAAAACGTATATATTGTAAAGTATTTAAATTACCTAATTAAAAAAACTCATTAACTTTGACTCTTAACTATAACAATTAACAACCACGCTTAAGTTGTAGTATTGGTAACCACTGAATTTTATCAGTGACCAAATTTAGTTTATAAGTGCGGCAAGAAGCGCTTCTACCCAATCACACAATGATTCTGATTAGTGAAGAAGTGGTGATATTAAAATAGACGTGCTGATTCCGATTAGTTCGAAACTTCCGTGGTAATAAAAAAAGGATGTACTTATATATAAACCATTATGAGACATTTGTACACAAGTGTCTGTAAAATACAATAAACAAAATGAACAGCATATCGCTTAACACACCTCGAGACAGCTATAAATCCCAAGTCCCGATCCCACCACCTCCACAACATATGCTCGTTGAGAGCAACAATACTTTCCTTGAGAGCAGCATATGTTACTAATTTATTTATTTATCACAACCTGAGCTAGAATCTTCAACTTACTTTCTACTCTACATTTTATTTTACGTTATTTCGATAATTAATTAGAGAGGTTGATTACAAGAAAATACTCCTATTGTTTAAATCAATTGACAGGGAAGAGACAGTGCTCCGGGAAACAAGCTAGCCACTTCAAGGTTAGTAGTATTATCCGGGAACTGTGTCTGTCTTCGAACTTAAACGAATCTATTGCATGTTATTATGTTTTAAATTTAGTTCTGTCTTAAAACAATATTAATTAATATATAATTAATCCAGCAGGGGAATTTGTATAAGAATGAAGCCATGCATGACGTCTCTAAGACAAACGATTCCACCATTTTTGAACTTCCAAGAGATATCCACCGGTCTAAACATGGTCGACGTTCCGTTTTTCCGGCGTAAAGACAAGGTTGTTTTCGTCATGGGAGCCACCGGAACCGGTAAATCCCGTCTCGCCATCGACCTTGCCACTCGTTTTCCGGCGGAGATTGTGAACTCCGACAAGATCCAAGTCTACAAAGGTCTTGACATAGTGACAAACAAAGTCACACCGGAGGAAACCCTCGGCGTCCCTCACCACCTTCTCGGCACCGTCGAAAACACTTACGAGGATTTCACCGCGGAGGATTTTCAGCGGGAAGCAATCAGAGCCGTTAGATCAATAGTCGAGAGAGACCGTGTGCCGATCATAGCCGGTGGTTCTAATTCTTACGTGGAGGCTTTGGTCAACAACTGCGTTGACTTCCGGTTAAGGTATAATTGTTGCTTCTTGTGGGTTGATGTTGATAAACCGGTTTTACACTCGTTTGTCTCGGAGCGAGTCGATAAAATGATTGAGATGGGACTCGTCGACGAGGTTCGCCGCATTTTCGATCCATTATCGTCGGATTATTCTACCGGAATCCGACGAGCGATTGGAGTTCCTGAGCTCGACGAGTTTCTCCGAGCAGAGCTGCTAAATTATC